>BMAV01014962.1:246125-282516 GCA_019973955.1 Trichonephila inaurata madagascariensis
GAGGGAATCTCGTGTACAATCCATATACGAAATTTCGTTGCATTTCGTTCTCCCGTTTGCGCTGTAGGATGCTGTTTATAGGGGAAGTCTTATAATAACCACCTGGTTTATTATGTGTGTGTGTGGGATACGCACTTTATGTTATTGAAACATTCTATAAACAGGTATTTAAAATTTTTGTTTTTAAAAAAATTTTAGTATTTTTACCGGATTTCGATAAAGATTTTCGAGTCCCATTCGACAATGTCTGTTGCAAGTTTGATTTTGTTTTCTTTAGTGGTGATTCGCAAACCTTATTTTAATATTTCTTTTGGATCCTTTAGTATTTGGTTGCTATTTTTAAAATATTTCATTATCTTTTCTTTTTTTTTTTTTATTTTGCTTAGATTTTATTCAATTTTTAATTATAATTATGTTATAATACAGAGTGAGGGGAGCAATTTTTATTCAGTTCTATTTGTCTTATAATCATGTCTTAGAAGGGAAGGGTCCGACTAAGGAAATTCATTTTGGGACGAGACTTGGTGTAGTAGTAGTAGTACTCGTTTAGGGTGTCCAACCTTCAATGTAATTCCGCCAAATGGCCAGTCAGTTCGGAGAAAATAGCCTTCGAAATTCATGCTTAGCTTTTATACAATTAAGTTTTGCTATCTTGCAGCAACTCAGTAGCGTGGTTGGTAGAACGCCTGCTTTCTACGCCGGCGAATAGTTACGAATCACGTGATCAACTTTTTTTTTTCAATTCATTTAACTATTTTTAAAAATTTAAACAAATTTATTTAAAAATGACTTATTAAATATTTTATACATAATTATAAAATAATTAAATTTATAATATATAAAAAGACATGTTATTTTTATTATATTAATAAAACATATGTTATTTTATTATTTTTGTTATATAATTAAATGAATTGAAACAAAAAGTTGACTTTTTCTTTCCAATTCATTTAATTATTTTTTAAAATTAAATAAATTTATTTACGAAAGGTTTATTAAATATTAAATGATATTTTTTGTAATTATTTTGTATTTTATAAAGTAAAAAAAATTACTGTAATTATATAAATATTTATATTATATTTTATAAATATATTTTTATATTAATAAATAATAGTTATAATAAAATATATTATAAATATTAAATGATATTTTATATAAAAGTTAGTTACAAATATTTTTATAATGTGAAATACAATATATTTATAAATAAAATATTACATATAATATAGAATAATTAATAAAGTATATTAGTATTATTATTAAATTAATTATTTTATAACTATATAAAATTTTTAATAAGTCCTTTTCAATAAATTTATTGAATTTTAAAAAAATTAAATGAATTGGGGAAAAAAGTTGATCGCATGATTTGAACCCTATTCGCCGGCGTAGAAAGCAGACGTTTTACCAACCATACTACTGAGTCGTTGGAGGAAATTAAAACTTAATTGCATAAAAGCTAAGCATGAATTTCGAAGGTTATTTTCTCCGAATTGACTGGCCATTTGGCGGAATTACATTGAGGGTTGAACACCCTAAAGGAGTACTACTATTGCACCAAGTCTCGACCCCAAATGAATTTCCTCAGTTGTGCCCTCCCCTTGTTAGTTGCAAAATTATTTGGGATGTTACGGTGTGATTGGAATTTTATAAAATAAAGCATGTAACGGGCTCACGCATTTTTTCATTAACGTATCCTTTTGGGTTCTTAGGGGCCAGGATGAATGGCAACTATTTTCCAACTAACCCAAGAAGTAAAGCGTGAAGGAAAGAGGCAAATTAGGAAGCTTTTAAATAACAGAAGTTTAGAGTAAGCTGGGTGGCATTTGGGGAATGTTATGATAGTCCGTATTTCAAGTGTGAAGAGGTTTTTGGGAAGTTAAGTGACAGACAATAGAAGTTACCCGTGACAGAGAGCCCTTAGGTGAGGGTGCATACCATTGCATGCCAGTAAACCGCAACCTCTACTAGGATCAGATAGATTGATACTTCGTTAGACCATAAAGGTAGGAGTGACTATTTAAATATTCGGATCTGTGATCGCATTGTGGAATTAAGCTTAGGCGAGTTAGTTATTGATAGTTGTCTGGGTTACGTTATTTCGGTATTATATATATTGTGTGTTTAGCCACCGTAGATTCTCTCACATATCATATTATTATCTAATCTGTTAAAGGTTTAAGTTAAGATCTTAATAAAAAGTCATATATTAAGATCATGGCAGCTTCTAGTTCTTCATTTATTCCTACACCTCTAGCTCACGCTGATAATCTAGAAGAAGGGCACCCGAGGGGGGCGCCCTTACAAGCATTGTCTTGTATTTCAAATAAATAAAGGAATGAATTGGATTCTGAGTTTTTGATATTTGAAATTCTCAGACCTTTACACATTTTGGGACGTAATTCAGTTTTCCTTTTAATATTTGACCTCACACTTGGTTGATGATTCTAAAAGTCTACAGGAGATAGCTACGTAATGCATTAGTCGTGCAGTAACAGCACTGGATGGCCAAAGCTCCGATTAAATCGAATTATACAAAACACCAGGGTAAGATCCCTCTATTTTTTTTTAATTAGAATTCATTGGTGTAATAATTTGATTTGGGATGTATGGGGTGCCTTTAGAAAACCCAATTCAATGTATAAGCATACATATCATCTACGAATCAGATAATTTAATATTGTATAGATTATTTGTTGTATAATTCCGTAAAAATATGTCAGGCAATTAAGTTTTATTTTGCTTCTTGCAGCTCTTTTGTTAAATGAACCAGTTCAGTTGTGAAGATTAAGGCTCTGTGTGTCAAGACCCCATTTGATTATATTATGAGCATTAGCATAAAGCCAACACGACTTTTTCAATATTTATTAAAATTGTTACCAGAAATGTATAGTGACTACCATTCAGTCTTTTTCTTCTAGCGAATTTCATATTTTTAACCAGCGGAAAATTACATCAATTTCATTAAAAACTTTGACAGTGTTTCGAACAATCCACCTTGGTCAAAAAGTTTCAACTGGAGCGCTTAATTTTTGCTCCACGTTCACAAGAAAAAATGTCCTTATTTATTGTGCCCTGAGAACAGTCTCAGAGAGAGAGAGGAACCTTTTTTTTTGGCGGGAAAGGAAGGTGTTCTTGTTACTTGGGCCTGGCTCAAAACTTTGCCAATTGCTCTTGAGTTAACATTGTTAATTTAAGTCAACTTTTTTTTTTCACCGAATGCATGGAAATTACCAATTACACATAAATGGAAAGAAAAATAAGTAACACATTGCATTACTTTACTGCAGTGTTTCTCAAACTGTGGGGTGCGCCCCCCTGGGGGGGCGAGCATATCGAAAATAAAAGGTTAAAAAAAATTAATTTACTGGAATGAAGTAAAACAAAATACTTTCTGATATAATAAAAAAATACAGATTTACATTGATATGATTTATATATATCATCTGGTGAAAAAAGGTCATCAAAAATAAAAGATTGACTTTGAAGAAAACTTTGAACGCTCATTAGCTATCTTTGATCCTATAACTAAATAAAAAAAATATTTTGTTTGCTTTGCTGTAATCCTATGATGAGAGATTTTTTTTATTACGTTTCTTTTAACCTAAAATATTACTTTTGCTGACTTTCAAACTTACTGGTATGGTTATCTGCATCCTTTTTTTTAGGGAAGTTGTAAATTATATAATTCTGTTGCGCTTTTTTCACAATGTGAAAGAGTTTTATGATACATGGATAAGCATATTGAGCCTTTTGAAGGATTAATTGGCCAAAATTTTTTTATGAGTATACTTAAACATATAATACAAAAATCGTTAATTCTGCGAAAACTGTTTATTTGTTACCAATAACCTTGACAGAGATTCCTCCAATATTACAGTCTTAATGGGAGCTAAAATGAATTGATCACATATCTCCTTTTTTGGGAGGGGCAAACGTTTTTTTAGAACCTTAAGGTACTCTTGTTTATATAGATCAAGTTCCCGGCGCGACCACTTTTGTTCAAAAATATTTTCTTGAACATGCTGCATTTTCCCCAATGAATAACTTAGTGGTTTTAATTGTGATTAATTAATTATGGTTTATAAATGTAAATGAGCAGAATATAAAAAAAGAATTGGGCATCTGTGATCTCTCTGAAAGGAAATTGAAGCTGATCAAACAAGGGAAACACTTGCTGAAATAATGCATATTAATCATGTTAGCGAAAGTAAATTTGAGAAAAGCAATAAACATAAAACGAAAGGAAAATTTTCAATAGCTACATTAAGAACTTTATCAATAAAATATGAAGCTATAAGTGTACTGCAAAATGCACTCCACCCTCTCAAAAAGACACAAGCAAGAAAAAGTACAACAGGATATTTGTCGATCATTAAAGGACGTTAAAACTACAATAATGTGAAAAAATTTTGTGACAGTTTTCTTGCAAATAACTTTCCTGTAATGTTAGCGAAAAGTGTCTGTGATTTGTGTCCTTTATTAAGGTCACGCACATTTGGTACAATTTAGTTCAGTTTTACTGAATATTTTCCCAAATTATGAAAGACAAATTGAAAAATCTTTGAAATAGGTAAGTATATTTTCTCTTAGTTAAATTATTCACTGAAATTGTGATTTTTATCTTATATATTGAAAATAATTAGAAAAAAAAAGAATTGAGGTGCATCACTCCCCGTGACCATTAACGTTAGTATCGAGTGCACACCTGATCCCGGGCTAAAACATTTTGAAGTTTTCTCGCTTTAAATATTAAAAAAATAACACAATTGTTATTCATTGGAATTTTATATTCTTTTCTTTATTACATAACATTTATTCTAAATGCTAATTCTGCGAGGCTTAAATTACAGTTCGTTCAAAACCGTTTATAATATGAGTATTCATTTCAATAAATCATTTTATATTTTTGTATACATTGTCATGCACTTGGTTTTCCTCTCCTTACAATTAAGCTATTATATCAAGAATAATATATTATCATTTTTAAAAAAAAATAAACTCGTGTTAAGAGTGGGTACTTCAGCCAGTATAAGAACAAGTTTAATAATTATTAGTGACTTCCATGGGCTTGTTTTGCAGAGCTAAGTTTTTCAAAGGAAGGCTAAAAATTAGAAATTGACACTCAGAGTTATTTTTTGATATTTAGCTCAGATCTATATTTTGTCTTCCAAGTAACCATCGCAGAAAATCTGGATTCACAAAGGTATGATGTTAAAAATGGTAATAGTATACGAAATGCTTTTGTTTTCAGTGCAGAAAATTCAGCATCCACCTCTATCCAGAATTCAAAGAGTTATTTATTACAAAATTGCCCTTTAATTTCGTCACTGGATGTGAAATCTATGAAGATCTCTTTTTCGGCAGTTGAGAGCCCTTCTGAAGTATTTTGAAATGGATCCCTAACCCATTCGTAACTTGTAATCAATTTGCCCTCGTCTGTGTACTTGTTGATGCTTTATTATCGTCGAATGCTCGCTGTGATTTAAAAATATATCTTATGATTTTGTTTTAATCCACTGCCGTAAATACTTAATACCATGAATTACAATTAACGCGTGAATTATGAAATGTACATTCAAGAGAGATTCGGTAGCTAATCGATTCGGCCAAGACTGACTAGAATTGTACGAGGTACAGCATTTTTACATGTTTTGTGCAGACGTCCGTTAGATTGCCTAGACTCACGTGAACGCTCGCGAGAATGCCAGATGTAATGGATATGATAAAGAGCAACATATATAGATTAGGCTATTTTTTTAATAATATTTGTACTTTTAGAAATGGATCTTGAAGGAAATAAATCTTTAATTAAATATTATTTCTCAATCTGTTTAAATTTAAAAATTAGATAAAGAAAAACAACATAATTAACCTATTACTTAAGAGTAACATATATTAAAAATTTAATACTTATCTTATTAATTTGTCCGGTTTATAATTAAGATCATATTAAAGCTTTAGCGTCAAAGTACATTTTTATTGCATTCAATATATTATTATTATTATTAATTGGGTCGCCAGTATTGAAAGTTTGAGAAGCACTGAAATAATGTTTTATTTTCTTATAAATGAACTCGTGCAAAGAGCGGGTACTTCAGCAGGTATACTTTTAATGTTTCAGTGTGTGTGTGTGTGTGTGCTGCACAGAGTATATTTTATAACTAATTAATTAATACTGAATTAAGAACAAGTTTATTAAGTATTAGCGACTTCCATGGGCTTGTCTTGCAGAGCAAAGTTTTTCAAAGCTTTTTAGAAATTGACCCTCTGAGTCCTTTTTCTATATTTAGCTGATATCTATATTTTGTCTTCTAAGCAGCCACCGCATTTTGCAATATGTTCCAATTTAAAAATTAGAGAAAGGAAAAATAACATAATAATTATCCTATTACAATTTTTTTTTTTGCTTAAAAGTAACATATACAAAATTTAATACTTATGTTATTAATTTGTACGGTTTATAATTAAGATCGCGTATTGTAGCTTTAGTGTCAAAGTGCATTATTATTGCATTCAGTAATTTATTAATGTATAAGGGGGGCGCGATAAAAATTGTGATTGAAAAGGGGGGTACCAGTATTGAAAGTTTGAGGAGCACTGCTTTACTGAATGGGGTTTTAAGCAAAACATAGGGAAATAAATAGCTGATGTGTCGTTTACTCAGATGAATTTAAATTCAGCGATGATCAAGCCGAGAGCACCAACCATCAGTTTTTGTTTTTTTTTAGAAAAATTAAAACGAGATTAGTGGAGAGGAAACACACACACATTCTATAGACCCCTTAAAAGCTTCAATATAGAAAATATGATTCATCTTTATTAAAACCGCATGGGAACTATTAACAATATAAAAAAAAATTAAGTCAATTCCTACTTGGTTCATCAAAGAAATATTTTATTTTTTAGTTACTTTTTACTGAATAATTACACTTAATATAAATATGTATATACATATGAAAGAATCACACTATTTAGTGGCAAAATAAAAAGTGATTTTCCTTGCAATTTTCCAGTTTCCTTTCTATATAGAATGTTGAACTATTATTTTTGCTTGTTACTATTTTTATTCATTAATTAAATTTAATTATTCCAATAAAATAGTATAGTAAAAAGAAAATACATTCCCTGAAATTAGGCTACCCCAGGTGGGACCACGACCTTTGGATTAGAAGTCAACACGCTATCCATTGCGCAACCGGGACGCAACGAGCGATTTTCCTTTTTATATAGGGTGTTGGACTCTTATTTTGTTGGTTCATATTTATTCATTAATTACATTTAATTAAGAAATTAATATTTGAAAAAACTGTATTAGCGTGAAGTGTCATCCACTACAAGTTTAAAAAAAATATGTTTGAACTTGAGTGGATGAATAAAAAGTATTTTATTAACGATTGAAAATTTGAACAAGATATACATATATCCATAGGGAGAGTGGGAACTTATTAGTAGGAATTGAAAAAACAAACCTCGTATGTTTTAGTCGTGGCAAAGCAACATCATTTTCCGTGCTTCCACACCATGCCAAGGTGACACGTATCAGCCCCTGTACAAGCCTTGGTAGCAGGTCACGAACTTGAGGTAGGTTCAAGCCCTAGTGCCATCTAAGACCCATCCAAGGGCCGTGGGTAGCCTAGTGGTTAGAGCATCGGACTCCAGACCGGAAGGCCAGGGTTCGATGCCACCAAATACCCTCCGAATACACACAGAGTACGTGTTGTGGAGGTGGAGATAGGTGATGTCGCCATCTATCGTCCCTTCGGGGAATTTCGCCGAGCTAATTCGTACTGTCACCTGTATGGTGCTCAAGGCCAAGGCCAACGACCGGAGTACTTCAAGCCTCTTGCCACGATGAATTTCGTGGGGCTCGATCTGACTACGTCAGACAGGTGGCATTAGAAACAACAACAACATTCTGTAGAAGAGTTGATGCATGCTAAATGTGCCCTTCAAAATCCTACCGTTGGCATGGTATGGAAGTTTAGAGAGGAGGTTGCCTAATTAAGTGACCATGGTCACGAGGTCCAATGCAAATAGCCCTCGTGTTATTTCAGATAGCGACGTAAATTAAATTTGTCGAACCCACGACTCAACCACGTGACCATGGGTAGCGGACTTGATATTTTGAGCCACCTGATCTATAATCTTATTCTCCTAACTTCCGTCCTACGTCAGAGATATATTTATTATACATCCATTCTAACACACAACGGTTCTTTGGAATGTTTTTTTGGAAAAATGTGCATTTCAATGTCATTTTCAGAGAAAAAAACTATCACAAATTTTTTCTGGGTGATAGAAGTCTTAGAGAATCAGATTTTATACAAAATCTATAAGAATGTTAGACATACACTTGCCTCTGAAAGTCTGGCGATCATCTGTCACATTCATGCAAAGATCGGTAATTAAATGAAGTCTTTCTGAATCAATACTATTTTTTATTGATTCCTCTAACGTCGTAAAAATTCAAATAATATACTCGTAAGCAATATTTCACCTGAATATTACATAAAATAATACAAACATTTATAACTTGAGTACGACACAAATCGTGTGCGTCAAAAGTCTGCGTACACTGGAAAAAAACCTTTACAATAACGGATTGTTACTAGAAGTTAATACTTTTTAACCTGTTCCGTTCTTTCCATAACTCTTTCAACATAGTATTTGACAAGGATTTAACTAACTTAGTTGTCTCTCTTCTGCGGTTATTTTATTCCATTCTTCTACTATAACATATTTGAGCATTTCCTTGGATGCTATTACTTTCTCCTTGATTATTCACTCAAGTAAATCCCAAAAATGCTGTACTGTGCTTAGGTCTGGGCACTAGGATGACTTACGGAATTGGTTTAGGACATGTCAGAACAGCCATGGCTTCACAATGTGATGGTACCTTTGTGCCACTGAAAGTAAAAATCATCACTCACCGCAAGTTTCTCGGTATATCATTGATATTTTCTAGAACAGCATGGCTTTCTAACTAAGTGCTCTACAGTAACCCAGTTACTCAGAGTCACTGAATTGGTTCACACAGGCTTCCAAAACCATCAGGCCACGGGTATGCTATTTGTGGACATAGCCAAAGTCTTTGACAAAATTTGGCATGATGGCTTAATATCCAAGATGATGAGACTTGAATTTTCGGACCAAATCCTAAAAATTATTTACTTGTACCTAAACTCGAGAGAGTTTACAGTTAAAGTCGAAAACTGCCTCTCCAGCCCTCGTCCGGTAAAAAGTGGAATTCCTCAAGGAAGTTTGCTTGGACCAAGACTTTTTAACCTATATAACGACATTCCGAAAGCTGACAATGTCCATTTAGCCATGTATGCGGATGACACTGCTATCATTAGTCAACACACTTGTAATCTCAAAATTATTGAAAGATTACAAAATTACATCACAAGGCTTCAGCTCTGGCTCGTTGCTTGGAAAATCAAAGTTAATGCATCAAAAAGCGCAAGCCTCCTCTTTACGAAACAAAGGTGTATAGGAAACTTACCCAATATCAACATTTTTGATCAACCCGTTCCCTGGGTCACTGAATTTAAGTACCTAGGGTTCATTCTCGACGCAAAATTGAACTTCTCTCCTCACATCCGTGCTGCACTTCAAAAAGCGGCAGGAATGAGCCAAACGCTCAATTGCTTAATTTCCCGAAAGAGTAAGCTTCCAATCAGACACAAGGTTTTGCTCTATAAATTATTTCTCCTATCAATTTTGTTATATGCATCTCCCATCTGGGCTTCTCAACTTCAGTAACTCACTTGAAAAAAAATTGCACGTTTTTCAAAATAAACACCTTAGAAAAATTACTAATGCTCCCTGGTTTGTCAGAAACGAAATATTGCACAAAGATCACAAAATTGATCCAATTCTTGATTTCATTAAAAATCAGTCCACAAAGTTTTTTGACAGATTACCTCAAATTCCTAACCAATCTATCCGAGTTATCCCTGCCTATGATAACTCGGTCCCAAGCTCAGCAAAAAGACCTAGAGCTGCTCTTCACCACATAAATCAGCATTTCCCAGTCCTTAAAAGACTTCGGAGATCCTGAATATTCAAAAATTTTATTTTCTTATTTATTTATTTAAAAAAAAATCTCTAATTTTTGCTTTCGTCATTTTGTGCAAGATTTCATCTCCACTAAATTATTTCGACATAAACTCACATTCTTCTGAATCGGTCTTGCGTCGTAGTTTAATTCCATGTCAATTATTCTCCTTTTCCCACATCTTTTGTGGATCATCTTTTATTTTACTCATCTCCCAGCAGATGGCATCACATTATGGACACTTTCTGTGTCAACGCCTTCTCTTTTCGTTCGCTGTTCAGCGCCACTCCCTCCTGTCATCACTACACGATTCAGCAGTGTTTGTCCTTCCCCTTTATTTTAACATCATGTACCATGAGGACCACGGCATTTATTGCTTTTATTCTCCATTTTATCTTTTTATCTTCCAAATTCTGTGTCTACTATCTGATTTCGTTCCGCAAAAGAAAGGACGAATTAGAGAAGAGCACAGATTTCTGCCACCTCCCTCCGGGATGGTGCCTCATTAAATATGTTCCATACTTGCCAATTAAATTGTTTCTTGCTCTCTCACCGGTAGTATGTCCTCAGCTACAGGTGAGAAGCTTTCTTTTAGAACGGCTCTGAGCTGTTGTTAATAATTTTGATAGCATCTTTTAAATTTTATGGAACTTTCAATTAATTATTTTCTTTTTTCTTATTAATTATGATGAGAGGGTAATACCGTTTTTTGGTAAGGTACCTCGTATTTTGAAGCCGTGGGTGTGATATTTTCAAGTAACCAATTTTGTACATTGTTTATTCAATAAATTCCAGATTACTAGCCGAAAGGCTTCCAATTCACAACCAAACATTATGCCGCTTTCTCCATGTTTGATAGTCGAAAAAGGATTTTCTATCTTAAGATCTGTCCAGGAATTTTGACAGGCATATTTTTGTTCTTTTTGATGCCAAATTACAAAAATTACTTTGAATTGAATATATTACGTTTTACCAGCAATTATGCGTCCTATTTAGATGATTTTTGGCAAAGGTCATTCTCTGCTCACTGGAGGTTGATGATGGTTCACTGGATAGTTTCATGAGTGCAACTCGACCATGATAGTCATCCTTTTTCAGTTCTCTGTGAATTGTGGTTAAAGCAGTGCTTCTCAAACTTTCGATATTCGCGACCCAATTTTCATTCATAATTTTCATCCCATACAATAACAATGTGTTGATGTAGTAATAATGTGTAATACTTTGACGCTAAGGCTACACAATACGACCTTAATTATAAACTGCACTAATCATCAAATATTATATTTTGTATGCAATTTGTTTTTGTTTTTGTATATGATAAGCCCATGGGAAAAAATCACTAGAAATTTTATTGAACATGTTCTTAACTTGTTATTGATACTTAGTATCAAATACATTGTGCCCTACTGATATATTTACTCGTATAAGTTTTGTTTTTCAGAGTAAATGTGTATTTTATTTTTTATTATGTCAGAATATATTTTTTTTTTTGCTTCCGATTAGTAAATTGATAACTTTTTAAATAATCTTTTATTTTCAATTTTCGATATGCTCGCGCCCCCCTTGCAGGGTTAACACGCCCCCTTAGGGGGGCGCGCCCCACAGTTTGAGAAACACTGGGTTAAAGTCACACTTTTTTGAAAGATCTCAGCCGCACTTTTAGTTATTTGTGAAGATTATAGTCTTGGATTATTTTTTGAAGTTATACTTCTTTTGTGTGGGGCATTAGAGAAATAGGATGAGGGTGAATTTTTACGATGCACGCGGACACCGCCACGGATGTGACGCAAAACCGTCACGGATGCGCAAATGCTTTGTCTAGAAATATACAGAACGTTACAGATCATTGCCGCCTTCGAAATTCTCAGGAAAATATGTTTCTCTTCATTTCCCTGAAAAAGGGGACCTCTGCACTCGAATACTTTGCCGCTGAGCTATATCCCCGCGTCAGCGAACCTTTGCTTTGCGTTCCTTAGGAACGCATACACACACAAAAATGCTTTGTCTAGAAATTTACAGAACGGGACAAATCATTCCCGCCTTCGAAATTCTCAAAAAAGATATCCCTCTTTACTTCCCTGAAGAAAAGGACGCCCGGGTTTGAATCGGGGACCTCTCGATTTGCACTCGAATGCTCTACCACTGAGCTATAACCCCGCGTCAGCTAGCCTTTGCTTTGCATTCCGTAGGAACGGATACGAAAATGCTTTGATTAGAAATATTTAGAACGGGACACACAAATCATTTTTCCACCTTCAAATTTCTCAAAGAAATATTTCTCTTCACTTCCCTGAAGAAGTGGGCTCCCGGGTTTGCACCGAAGACCTCTCGATCTGCAGTCGAATGCTCTACCACTGAGCTATACCCTCCGTGTCTGCGAATCTTTGCTTTGTGCTGATTTGTGGCATCACTACTAGTAAGGAGAGATCGTCATTCGCCAACGGAACTTTTCTGATGCATTTGAACACTTTTTGATGTGTGACATCTTTCCTCTCGGTTTCTGGATATTTGTTGGGAGTGATTTCGTGAAAGATGTCCCCAAATTGAACAAGAATAATTATTTTTGATAAAATATTGCATTACTCCTTTTGTTAATTAAATACAATTTTCATTAAAGATATAATTATTCGATAGGAAATTATTTCTAATCATACCCGATTTTTTTTTTTTATATTTTTTTCAGGAAAAAAGTTAATATTGCGTATTTACCACGATAACATGTCAGATGTTACACCTCATATGCGACTACTGTAAGACTCGTTTCTTTTTGTTTTTGAACCAAACATATTTACAGGAAATTAAAAAAAAGTTTTTAAATTATGTTTTATGTACATAAAACATAAGAGTAAATATTAGTTTACCTATTTCAATAACAATTGCAAGTATATGATTATAGATGTATATTTACTACGAATGCATTGCGATAAACATAAACACATTTATTACATTGTAGAAAATTATAAGAGCCTTTTGTGTATTCGTATATTTATTTTTGAAGTTATCCTTCTTTTTGGGCGTTAGGGAAAAAGGATAAGGGTAAATTTTCACGATGCGCGCGCACACCGTCACGGATGGGTGCGCATACCTTCATGACACCGATGCGCGCGCACACATACCGTTGTCTAATATTTTAACATGCCACTTTTTTGGTGCAATGGGACTGATATTTGGGGGATCATAATAACTATTGTTATAAACCATATCTGTTGAGACGCATCCTCCCTGTGCATTCCTCCCTCTACAGCTTTTTGGCCAATATATCGCACCAGAGTTGCCAGAAACTTATGCAGCAAAGTAGCACGAAGAGGGGAAAAAAAGTAGCAAAAAGTAGCGAATCGATTTTCTCTTGAAATTCATAAATATATTTTTTTTTAATTTTGTAAGACTACGTTAAAATGCTTAAATTATTTAACTCATTTAAAATACATTCAAATTCTTCCTGATAAATATCGTGATCTGCTTTGTCTTTTTTACAAATTTCTGAATTGTATTGAAGTATTTGTAGCGATGGAATGAAATCAACGCAGCAAGTCCCTCATTCTTCCAAAGTGATTTTGATTCTGAGAATGACTTAAACATTTCGAGGCACATTCGATTCCTTAATTTTGTCTTTTTTGACGTCACTCTGGAAAATGCCCTTTCTACAGTGGCATTACTTATTGGTAGGTTGTAAGGCTTTAAAGCAAATATAGTTAAATCTCTTAATATTGGATTCAAAAATGCATTCAGTAATTTGCAATGATCAACATGATCACTTTAAAAGAGCAAATAATTCCACTCTAATTCTGCTAAAATTGGCAGCTGTATATAATTCAACACAATATTTATAATTCTATCATTGTATTTACTTAAGTAAAGGGATAGTAAGAGAAGTAGTTGATTGGAAAGAGAGGAATTCAGACAGTGGTGCAACGGAGAATATTAGGGCCCCTTGCAAAGTCAGTTTTAGAACCCCAAGCCCTAATATGTACTTGGCGTCAGTCAGGCTTTGAGCCTCCTAGAATCCCTGGGCCACCCGCAATGCGAGGTAGTCCGAGCCACTGAATCTACGTAAAAACCTTTCAGAAGGGATTTAATCAGATTTTTATCATATAATCTCTCTAGATGACGAGTGCTTACTTTCGTCATTGTAGGCAATTTTTTATAAGTTCAGTGATGCAATGTAAGTTAATTACAAAAATAGATTTTTATTCTTTAATTCGATGCAGTATCGTTGATGATAATTATACAATATACTTAGTTCTATAAGAATTTGTCCTTTCACATTTACTTTTCCAGTTTAATATTTATGTAGAAATTCTCTCCAAGCCTATTTTTTAAGAATATTATGTGTTTCATTTTCATGCTTCTATCGGGATTAGAAAGAATCCCATCTTTTCTTTTTTTCTTCCACTTGCAGTGGAAAAATAAGAGAGTCCCTCTGATAGTAGAAAAATAGGCTCTGATACTTGGCGGTGGCGAGGGGGGAGAAATTACAGCGTTTCGTGTCGTTTCGGAGTGGTAAAACATACTGCAACTTCATGTTTTCTTCAGAGATTAAAGTCACTAGTTTTTTTTTTTTTTGCAATTTTTTCGAAACTTGTTCTAATACTTTTATATATTGTTGAAAGTAGCACAAAGTAGCGGGATCTTCAAGTGAAGTAGCATAAAATTCGCGAAGTAGCAATAGGATAAAAGAAAGTAGCGGAAAGTTTTAAAAAGTAGCGAAATTCGCGAAAAATCGCACGATCTGACAACACTGTATCATACCCGAGCCTCACAGTTCATTAGGACCTGGCTCATTCGATCCCTCTCTATCAGCTCTTCTAGTTAATATAATTTCCTTCTCATAAGGGCTATTTCTTCCATAGTTTTTAATTGTCAAACTTTTTAAATTTGTTTAAATTCACAATATCTTGGCTCCTGTTCGAGTCTCGGACTTGAGATTTGAACCAAGTGTTCAACTCGTCGAGATCCATCCAGTCATATGCTTCATTCCCATTGTGTAGACATGGGATTGGCTTAAGCACTAAAATATCATGCTCCCATGTTAATCCTATGGGGACTGGAAAATATTTCCCCCCCCCCCGGTAAGGAATTGAGCTCCGAACTTGATTTTTGGAGGTCCGCCATATTTTCGTATTAGCGTGAGCTTTACGTGGAATTGGCCCCCTCACCCCCCTACAGGGCTTCCCCAGAAATGACTCGAATCCTATGCCACCTTGGTCGACCGCACCGGCTGGATTCGATTGTTCTTCCTATGAGCATCCTAGA
This sequence comes from Trichonephila inaurata madagascariensis, assembly GCA_019973955.1. Lineage (NCBI taxonomy): Eukaryota > Metazoa > Arthropoda > Arachnida > Araneae > Nephilidae > Trichonephila > Trichonephila inaurata. The sequence continues at coordinate 261,445 of BMAV01014962.1, forward strand.
TATATTTTTTCAGGGCCATAGCCCAATTTCTTTATTCATATTTAACATTTTTAAATTGTTTTAAAGTTATAACTTTTATAAAATCCCGCAAAGCTCCAAGGATTTTTCAGATTCGTTAATGAAACTCGGACCATAGGTTCTCCTCGTTGAGCTGTTTCCTCTGTTATAATTCGTGTGTAGATAGTGGACTTAAGGGGGGGGGGCGTTATCACTAAAATTAGAATCCCCATATTTTTCCTAAGGGGTTCGATTTTTTGATGACGTAACGATATTACAGAGATAGAAGGATGAAACTTTGGGATCACCTACTACTCTGTATATCGTTTGAATGTACATGACCATTTACGTCACAGTTGTTCACCTCCGGGGGGTCGTTGTCCTTTCCCGAGCTAGCGCCTCCCCATTTGCAACCACAGACTCCGGTCCGGTTCTAATGGATTCTTCTTGTGTTTCCTCACTACCAGGCCCACTTTCGAGTTGCTGGGTGCCCTGCTTCTATTTTATTTAATTTTTTCAAATGTTTTAATTATTTTAAAATGATCATAACACGGGGCTCTTCAGGCGGATGACTTAATTTTCTCAGGAACGATTCTTCCCGCCGAGACATTCAATATTCGGTTCACTTCATCTCCAGATACAGTCTGCCATGTTATTGGTCCTATTGTCCCTGTGTGTGCGGGGGTGTTTAAATTTACTTAAATCGTGATTATTTTGGCTGGTCTAATTGACTGAAGGTTAGTATCGTTCAACTCTGCTCGTGACCACCTTTCGCCCTTGGCCCAGCTTGACCTGCTAAATATTTTTAGAAAGATTTTAATCTTGTTGCGACAAAGAAGTATAACTTCTTACGTGCGTACATAAGTACACACACACACTTTTTTTTTATTGAGCGTATTACAAAGCAAGATTCTCGAGGTGGCACTGCAGACAGGCAGCCGGATCTTGGCTTGGACATTAAAATTTTAGTTGACTTCTAGTTTATGAACACTTTGAACAGATGAATGCCTCCTATTAACAGTTTCAACAATTGCTTTAAAAATTTCTCCTTTTTCTGAAGATTTTTCTTTCAATAATATATCGATCTCTATTCTGTTGCCCGCCATGGAACCACAAAAGTTTTCAAAAATCCTAAATAAAACGTAAGAGAAGCTTATAATTAAAAACACAATTTAGTGCATTATTTTACAATAAAAGTTTTTTAAAAGCTCTATTTTGTAATTGTACGCAGATTTTTGGCCCGGACGGCTGGTGATTATTTTGTGGTCCTTCTTGTTTTTTCTTCTTAATTTGAATTTTGTTGCTGAATAAGGAAATTTTGAAGAATCCCTGACAAGTATTTTGATTTTCTAAAGTGATATTTTAATAGTAATTATAGCATAAACACGTGAGTGAGTGATCGCACTGATCAGCTACACGGGGCTTTGGGCGACGTCATTTTGAACCAAGGTCAAGTGACATGGATGACACCCCTTCTCCTAACTACCACGCCACACCAACGGGAGGACGTTTCAGCTCTCGACAGATTTAACGTGCATCGCGGCCCTACACGGCGGGTCCTTAGTGGTCGAACTCATAACATGCCTGCCATGATCCGATACCTTGACCCATGGGCTACCGCAGCCCCTACGCAGTTTTTCGGAGGCAAGTGTATACGATATATATCTGTCTGTATAATATATTATTTAACAATGAGATAAATTATTCATTCAAGAATCCTTACAGCAACAAAATCGGATTAGCTATTTTTGCTTTTTTCAATACGTTCCTGAAGACGTGGTGAAGATATTTAACAACTAAACTTTTATCAAAAATATCTTTCAAGTAATTTTTTTTTCACTAAAACTTTTCTATAAATAAAAATGCAGAATAAAAGTGAATCTGCAGTCTTCTCGACATTCTGGTTTTGTTCAAAATGTAAACAACCTTTGATTCAAAAAATGAAATATTTCCTTACGTGCATCCGACGACTTGACTCTTCCGAGAAAAAGTACGAAATTTTCTTTTATTTTCCTTATTGCGCAAATAAAATATTTATTGTAATAGCAAGCGCCACAGGTCGGTTGGGATTAATTCTAGTTTACGTCGCATTGGGAAGCTGCGAGGGCTGTGGGTGAAGACAATTAAACTCGTAGTTTTGAATCACGGCCGGGTGACGAGGACGACACCTGAGCTGGCACGTCCCACTCCAAACTTCCACACCACTCTAACAAGAGGACTTTGAGCCTCGACATATTTAGCCCCTCTATAAACCACGAGTAAATCAAGGACAATGAACATGATCCGGAAACAGCATTGTTTAAAACCTAACTGGTTCAAGTCTCGTTGCGTTTTTCTGTTGGATCCTAATATCGGGTTATAACAAAAGTTTTCCACCAAAAAAGTTTCTTAATAAAAAATTTTTAAAAAATAAAAAACATGAAAGCACAACCTTTAGTACTCGCGGTAGTAACCCCCATCCAAATCTATAATTTTCTGCCAACGTTTTTGGTATTTTTTCAAACCCAGACACTTAGTGACTAGAAAAGATCAACCTAATTTCGGGCGTCTTGTGCTGAATTTAAGAAACATCAGGAAGATGTAGCTGTAGTTGTTAAAAAAGGTCCGAAAGAATAATGTCTGGGCGGGTGCGGCACAAGATCCCATTCGAGTCCAGTCGAGACACTTGTGGTCTTTCTTGATGGGCCTACTTGTGCCGAAGCTCAGTTCAATGTTTTGCCTTGATAGTTGCGTTCACCACGGACTCACTGTACACCAAGAATGTCTCACTCAAAGGTTTAAATGTAGGGGGGGGGGGCGCAAAAGAAGTCAATATTCATAGAAACGTCATTTTATTTCGAGTGTAAGGTTTACAATCCCGGCATTTAGGAAAAATACTTACTCATTAGCATGGTTGAAATGACATAATAAAACTAAAAACATAAATTGGTTTAATGTTATTATTTATTGAAAAACAAACTTAATTCATCATAAAAAATAGTACATATATATATATAATGAATTCAATAAAAATACTAAAATTTGAATTCATTAAAAATTGACACGTTTGAATTAAAATTCATGTATATTATGTTTGAGATTTCCCAAAATCTTACTGAAAATTTAAATTGTAGCTATTTTATTTTCATTGAAACACTATTTTTTTTATGATTAATATATTTAGAATTGATACCTGCATGGAGAAGGGGGGGGGGCCAAAGACATTCTAAGGAAGTAGAGAGAGATTTTTCAAATTTAAAATTATGAAGTCTAAACTAAACTTTTTTCCCGGACAACTCACATATACTTATACGCAGCAAGTACAAAAGATAGAATAGATTTACCTAAATTTTAATATAAAGAAATTTTCTACTTATACAACTCCCACAGAAAAAAGTGGCCGCGGTAGCCGAGTGGTATAGGTATCGGACCGTGGTTTGCCTTGTCACGAGTTCGAGCCCGGTACCACTAAAGACCCGCCGTGTAGGGCAGCAATGCACGTTAAATCTGTCGAGAGCTGAAACGTCCTCCCGTTGGTGTGGTGTGGTAGTTAGGAGAGGGGGGTGCCAGCTCAGGTGTCGTCCACGTCACTTGACCATGGTTCAAAATTACGTGGTCCGTCGCCAAAAGCCCTCGTGTAGCTGAAGAGTGCGACGTTAATATTCAATCAATCAATCAACCCACAGAAAAAAAATACTTTCCTTTTTTTTAACATATAACACTAGAAAAATAAATCATAATAAACATTAAAATTAACTCTAATAAAAATACTCCAAAAACAGATTTTAATATTAAAAATAATAATAATAATAATAAATACATTGTATATTTCACAGTCCAATAAAATTCTGTCTTTTAGCTTCCTCAAAAAATGTCTTTTTGAAATATTTTTAACAACATTTAAATACGGTATATGCAATCTGTGAAAATATATTTATAATGATATAACAAAATAATATTCCTCAATTTATCTCTCTGTAGATTAAAAAAGAAGCATTGAAATATATATATAACTCACCTATGACTGAGTTAATTCACAAACTTTAAATATTCAGAAAGAATTTTGAAGAAATGCCTTTTCGATACTTGAAATAGGAATAACAGCTTAAGCAGCTTTTATGAGAATATACTTATAATAACAAAATAATATTACTAAAGCTACCTTTTGATGTACCGGGTGTCCTTAATAAACTTGATTTTTGCGAGCAGTCTGTTGCAAAAACTATTCAGGGGAATTGTATGAAAATTGTGTAATGACAGAATGAGAAATTATGGGAATTTTATCGAGGGAAAAAAAGACAATGAGTTTCAAACACCACCCCTAGATGGTGTATCATGACTTTATTGAGAACATATAAATAATCGGCAAAAGTTTACGAAGCATGCTCGATATGCTGTCCACTATTGCTTGCTACCATTTGGAAGCGTAAAATCGCATGTTTGATTGTTGAAAGCAGCATGAACTCTAGGGAATTTTACGCACTTGGCGTTCTATGATTTCTTTAAAGTTGGATAGAGATGTGATGGGATGACGGCAGATCATGGTCTTGAGGCATCTTCACAGCTAAAAATCACAAGGATTCAGGTTGGGGATCTAGGAGGCCAAGCTGTAGGAAAAGGCTGGTTGATGATTCTGTGCCACCGAAAGGGTGGCAGAACACTTGTTTCATACAACGGGTGATGCATCATCCTGCATAAACACTGTGGTTATGTCACATCACCAAGTCTGAAGAGCCGGGATAATGGATTGCTCTGATAATGAAGCGTATCGGTGATGGTGCATGTCACATACCCTGCGGTGCTGTGCTTTTCGAGAGAAAAAAATGGACCCACAATAAAGTTTGCAGTAAAGCCGCACCAAACCATTACATGCAAAAGGTGTAATGGAATTTATGTGAGTTTGTACCAACCCAAGTACGGTAATTGTGTTTATTAACCGAGTTTTTCAGATGAAAGTGGACTTGGTCGGTCTACAAAATGTTCTATGGACATTCAACCTGGAGCGCAAGAAACCGCAACGTAAAAGTTTATCGACTATCCTGATCATGTGGTAAGAGCTGCTGCACTAGCGACAGTTTATAGGGATAGTATAGCGTAAGGCCTTTCGAAGAATCTTATGAACCTTGGAACGAGGTGGGTCAACAAATGCTACAATACGCCGAACACTAGTGTTGCCGATGGTGTTCCTCCACTTGCGTCGCTACATCATCCACTACCAACACACTTTTGTCCCCTCTCCAGTTGAATTCCCAATGCTCTCGTTGCTTCAAATTTCTTAACAATGTCTGTTAGTCCTTGACTACTGAGTGGACCTTTTCGTAACCGTTTAAAAGATGGGCATTTCTACAAAGCTTCTTTAGCATCAGTGGCGTAACGTGGGTTTTCCCTCATCAGGCCGACCGGAAATTTGTCGTCCCTCTATTTTAATTATTAGTCAAGGAAATTATTAACAGTAAAAAAAAGCAGCTTTAAATATTTTTCTTGATTAAAAATGCACCTTTCGTGTTTTTTTCATAGCAAAATCTTTTATACAATTGTCAATATCAATATGTATGTCATGTTCAATTGCCAGAATAGCTAAATTTATTAGCCTTAACGTGGACATAGTCGATCTGTGTAATTATTTTTGATTAATTTTAGCTTAGAGAAGTTTCTCTCGCAACTGGCATTACTGATGGCAGTTAAAAAAATTCTCAACATTATGACAATGCTTGGTAAGCCATCTTCAAGTTTAGACTCAATAATATATTTTAATAAACCCAGAAAGCCGGACCTAATGAGCTCTTTTTTACAGCCTGGGTCTGTTGTAGCTATGAAAGCTTATAGACGTATGCGCTCAAATTGGAACTTCTGATCTAAGTTAAGTTCGTCTATGCTGAATATCACTTCAGACCTTAAAAAAGCATATTTTTGCGCTAGATTCTGCAACTGTTGGAATCTTTCTCGAATTTCAGCAGTTATTCTGTCTATTGAAGAAAACATTGTTCGCCTCGAGTCATCTTTGTACGATAACTGAACATCTTTACTTCCGTCGCTAAATATAGGCTTCCTCTTGATTCGTCTTGGGGGTTCAAAAGAAATTTCAAGCTCTTCACATAAACTTTTAGCATATATTAAAGTATCATTCACGAATTCCTCTCGTTTTGCTTCTAATACACTTCTTGTAAAGCACCTATTTTTTAAGCACATTGATGGATATTTAGTCTCTCTGTTTGCAAATAATTTTGAGCATCATAGTACCGGCTGCAAGAAGCCTAAGTAACATAAAAACGAATGTGATTGAATAGCGACTAATAAGCTTCCTGCATCTGGGCGGGTATTAAAGCTTTCACTCGTTTCCGTAAGTTTCGTCGCGCAGATGCGATTTGGAGTTTGAAATATTTTTTGAATTTAAATATCGCGGTTCTGCAGCCACCCCTTTTCGTCTGCCGCCCGGGGCCATGGCCCCCTAGTTTTTCCTCACGTGATGATTCGGTTCAGAATGTTGCCCTTTCATTGATATTCGCGCAAATTAGTGCAGGCCAGAACACATCTGTCCTTATGTGCTTGAGTCAGTGGCGATTGAGCTTGAACCTAAGTGTGAGCTAATGGCACTAATGTCTGACCCCTTAGCAGGGGCTTGAGGGAGTGAATATTAACGACGCATTGTTCAGCTACACGAGGGCTTTTGGCGGTGGATCTCGTCATTTTGAACCAGGGTCAAGTGACGAGGACGACACCTGAGCTGGCCCCTCCCTCTCCTAACTTCCACACCACACCAACTTAGCAGGAGTGTAACTACCACTTATCAAAGATACGGTGAGGCCCCCAAGCTACAGGGGCCTCGACATGTGTATCTACAGTCCCACTAACAGAGTTCTCATGTATAAAAAAAGGGCCCCGAAGGAATTTTGATACAGGGCTAACCTAGAACTAGCTAAGCCTGTGCTCCTTAGCTAGCTGGTTCTTAAATTATTTCCCAGGTTCTCGCAGGAGGGTCACAAATGGCCGACCAGAGTACTCTGCTTCTTAAATGTTTTTGAACTTTCTATATTCAACTTGGATGATGTCACAGCCTAAGGCAGTGCACATGATTCGGTGATGTTCTGTAGCTGACTTTTTGCAACAGGATTGAAAGTAAATGAGGGTTTTAATCTGGTAGTGTGCGATTGTTCCATTTCAGACATCTTGTACTTCACAGTATATTTTTAACCCTGTCTTCGGCTAATGTTAAAGAACAGGGACCAAATTCGGAATATTTTTTCAAATATAAAAGTACTTAAACATTAATACTATATATTCTGGATTCACTATCCTGTAGAACAGAGGTTCCCAAACTTTTTTGTCTCATAGCCCCCCCCCCTGGGGGGGGGGGGTTTGTTTGTTGCCATGTTTTTTTGTTATAGAGCAGACCCCTACTTAATTAATATTGAATTTTTGCAAATTTGTCAACTTAAATCAGTGCTTTTCAAACTTTCAATACTGGCGGCCCACTTTTCAACCATAATTTTTATCGCTCCCCCTTATACAATAATTGTTTAGATCCTTCGACAGCAGTACTTAAGTAGAGAACTCATACTCAATGAAACACTCAGTGGACTGTAGATTTTTCTCATTCTGTTTATTCCGGAGACTCATAGCCACACACACAACTGGTTGCGCATTCACTTACTCTTAGCGTGGGCACGCCCCCTCGCTAATCCTCTTCACTTCGCCGCATTTGCGAAGAGATGAAAACACAACAAATAATAATGTATTGAATGCAATAATAATGAACTTTGACTCTAAAGCTACAAAAAGATCTTAATTATAAACCGTACAAATTAATAAGATAAGTATATTAAATTTTATATATGTAACTTTTAAGTAATATATATTTTATTTTCTTCTTTCTCGAATTTTTAATTTGGAACAGATTGCAAAATTCAAAATATAGATCTCAGCCAAATATAGAAAATGTACTCAGAGTGTCAATTTCTAATCGTAAACCTTCCTTTGAAAAACTTTCCTCTGCAAAACAAGCCCATGGAAGTCGCTAATACTTATTAAACTTGCTCTTAATTTAGTATTGATAAATTAGTTATAAAAAATACCTTGTGCAGCACTGATACATTAAAATTATACTGTCTGAAGTACCCGCTCTTCGAACGAGTTCATTTTTTAAGAAAACTAAAACATTCTTGATATATTGCTGAGTTGTCAGGAGAGTAAACCCAAATGCGCGACAATGTTTTCGAAAATGTAAAATATTTTAAAATGAATGCTCATACTATAATTAGTTTTAAGCGAACTGTAATTTTAAGCCTCACAGAATTAGCATTTAGAATTAATGTTAAACAATGAAAAATAATATAAAATTCCAATGAAGAATAATAGTGTTATTTTTAATATTTAAAGCGAGAAGACTTCAAAATGTTTTATCCCGGGTGCAGACACACACTCGATACTAGTGGTATTGTGGTCACGCGGGGTGATTGAGTCATCCCAATCCTTTTTTTTTATATAATTATTTTATTGTACACGATACAAATCGTGATTAAAGTGACTAATTTAAATAAGAGAATTTAAACTTACCTACTTTCAAGGACTTTTCAATTTTTCTTTGGTAACAAATAAACAGTTTTGCCAGAATTAACAATTTCGTGATCTGTGTGTTCCACGCGACCACTTCCGGATAAAAAGTGTATTCATTATGATAATATGTATATTACTGCTAAAAAAAACTTGTGTAAAACGTTTTTCGTTATGCTTTATATATTTGAGAATACTCATAAAAATAAGTCTTGGCCAAGTAATTTTTCCTAATATCATAAAACTCTTTTGCATAGAAAAAGCTCAACAGAGAAATACATTACTTACAACTTCCCTAAATGAGAAACAAACACATAAGATAGGGGTCATATAACTAACTGTATCAATAACTTAGAAGGTCAAACAGATTACAGCTATAATGTGCAGTATTTCAAAAATAATCACAGTGATGAATTTTTTATCTTCCTAAATTTTTTTCGATTCTGGGTCTGGGATTTGTTTTTTTCTCTGAAAGAGTAGTATGTTAGGTTTAAAAAGAAAACGTAATAAAAAAATCTCTCATCATGGGATTACAGCAAATCAAATAAAAGTTTTTTTTATATTTGGTTATAGGATCAATGATAGCTAATTGGGTATTGAAGAAGTTTTTATTTTTGAGATGACTTAATATCGTCTATAAATTATATCAGAGTAAAAGTGCATTTTTTATTATGTCTGAAAGTATTTTGTTTTAATTAATTCTAGAGTAAATTAATTATTTTTAAAATCTTTTATTTTAGATATGCTCGCGCCCCCCTCGTAAGGTTATCGCCCCCCACAGTTTGAGAAACACTGACTTAAATGTCTTTTTGACAGCTAGTACTACTACTATTACTTTAAAAGAAAATTTATAACTAATGAAGTGTAGAGTTAAAACTTTAAAAAGCATATGTTAATTAATTAAATTAAAAGTTATAATTAATATATAAAATAACTCTTAAATAAAATAACCTAACAACACACAATTGATTTTAATGGGGGGGGGACAATAACAAATTTTTCACATTTAGTATCAATCTTGTCAGGTGTAACCTTAAATCTCCTCTGTTAGTAGTGTCCAGTTTCTTTTTTTGTTTTGGAGATTGGTAACTGAGCTGAAACTTTTTCTTACTAGGAAAAATAATTAAAAACATCCTCACGATATTCCAGCATTCGGGAGAAATAACAGGTTTGCCTTTCTAAAGCCAAAATTGCTGGCATCCGCGCGTTTCTAAACTTTAAAATCTTCATTGGTGAATATCACGATCAGTTCTTGTTTCATGTGTGTGACATTTTTTTTTTTCAATATGACCATATAAACTCATTGCCTACTGTGTTATTACCATAGTGAAAGCATTCTCAAACCTGGTTTCAAAATCTCAATAAAAGGCAGTTAAATGCTAAACGTAGGTTAAAACGTGCTGACAGATTGTCTGGGTTAATTTGAGAAAGTTCCGGACCTCCAGTATTATACTTCTTTAGTTGAACTCTGGAAAGAAACGCTGAAATGGTTCCTGTTTTAAAAAAAATTATGCTGTCACCTTGTGTGGGCAAATTAACCTCATTAAATTTAGTAAATAAATCTGCTAAGTAAGTAAAATTTAGTTTCCACTTGATTAAATTTCCTTTTAAAATTAAAGTCACGATCTAGTTTAATGAGAGCCAATATCACATAAACACCCAGTTATACCTCATTGGCCCCCAAATTATTTTTTTGCTGACGTGGACCCCTTGAAGGTCATCATAGACCCCTGGGAATCCATATAGACCACTTTGGGAATCACTGCTGTAGAGAATCACTTATTTTATTTTGTGATACTCATTTCTATCCGAATTGACACATTCTTTTATGAAATACGTTTCGCATTTTTTCTCCTATATCGTAATGCTAAATGAGATATCCCTTTACGTGTTAAAAGGAAAAGCTAATTTATGAAATATTTTGAAATTTTAAAAACTTTATATTATAAACAAATGCATGAGTCACAAATTTTTATAAAAATTAAGGCATTTTTTCTGTTCGAAAATGGACTCCGCGTCAAGTTCACACTCTCATACATATGGCGAAAACAGCCTTAATTTCAAAACTCAGTATTCTGAAGCAAGTATTTTTCAAACGCCAAAAATCGTCTGACCAAACACGCCAATGCGAACTGTTTGAGTTGAAGATATGAACTTTGACGTGAAACTTTCTTTGCCACCAGACCATCAAGACATTCATATTTATTTTCTTTATACAATTTACACTTCCTAGACAGTACTTTCAATACAATTTAAATTGTAACCGATATTTTCATTCGATAAATTATGCGTGACTACCATTGTTTTCGTATTCTCGAACATTCACTGGATCGATATTTTCAAATCATTTTTCCCGATAAAACATTTTTTTTTTTTTTTTTTGTAAATCTGAGGGGGCTATTGATAGTTAAATTATTTTCTTAGCACTGGAAGAAAAATTTTATCTTCAAAGAGTTCTTCGTGAACTAATTGATTCCTTACGCGTTTGCATCTATACCGATTGATTGCTTCTAAGCACTTCCTAGATCAATTGTAAATACATATTAAATGATCATTAAAATGAATATCTATCAAACAATTTCCTCTGTATTTTGCACAAATCCTTTTTTTAAAAATTTTCATAATGAAGTTTATGTTTTCCATACGCAAATAAAGGTTTTATACTGAGTGAGAGAGTGAATATTAACGTCTCACAGTGGGCAGTTTTCCCAATCTGGCGCACGGAAACCCTAAAAATGAAATTGCGCGAAATAAAACAATAACCCACAATTTATGAGGCTCTTGAGTTTCCTAGCGATGTGGTAAGCAGTTTTTGTCAGCACATGAATAGAAATCGTCAATAAGCATTGGCTTAGGTCGTATCTGTTCTTGCTACAAGAAACACTTGCAAGCCTCATTTTACAGTTCTATCGTTTCGTCTGAAAAAGATTTTTGCGGGTTTTTTTTAAATAGATGACAAGGTTTAGTAATTTATTGATTTCACTTTCAAACTAGGTTTAAGTTGATTAAAAATTGTAAAAGCATAACATTTAGCACAGCGTGTAACTCCTACTAATGTATGTCAGTTTTTTGTGTTTAATGAACTGGAACGTTTGGGATTGACACGCAGTGATCACAGTAACACTTTTCTCACATAGAGTAGATATAGACCTTTAATTTAATACCAAATTTAGCTGCTACTTCCTGCTACTCCCAAAGTTATGATTTTTTTTCAGCGTTGGCTGATGGTATTACTAGTGTAAAGTGTCGTATCTCCCAACGGGGATCGGTATCTTTTGTGGACACGACCTTCACACGTGCATCCTGCAGCTATCGAAAAAAAAGGTTGAGCCGTGGCCCACCTCGCAGCCCCTTTTTGACCCCCGAGGAATCGAACCCCTCCGACCGGAGGATGAAAGAGAGAGGCTTTGAACTTACACGGGAGCGGTGGCCAAAAGGATTCCTCCTCTCACAAATTTATTGGACTCTTAACAATCTTTAAATAAGTTGAATAACTTCAATGTATAATTCTGTAAATAATATTCATTAGTTGTGACGTAAATAAATTCAATATTTAAATTAACCAAGAAAACGCTACCGCTATTCTTTCAAACGTTACACTAGGCGTGACTTATTCAATGTGTGGAAGAAAGAGTAAGATACTAGCGCAAAAGTTATATTGAGTTTAGTTAGGACTACAACGGACTTTGTGTGATAAATATGAGGACCAGCAGCAATTAAAATTTAGAAAAATTGTTAAAAATGTCTGCTGATTTGTAGGGGGAAAATGGATGAGGTGCCATAGAAATGAAAAGTTCTCCAAGTCGAATGATGCGTTGTCGTCGGGGGAGTAAGATTTATATTGTATTTTATTATTTTTAAGAAAAATATATAACTAATATTTTAGTGTGGTATTTTACGTTTATTTAAGCTTATAATAATTATTTTTTCAGAATTATAAAAACTTTAAAATGGTTTTTCTCAGTTTGTGTTTTTACGCATTCAAAATACTACTTCTTCCACAATTATTTGCCAATCACTTCCATTTTTTCCCCCAGTGTCTTATATGTAATGCATGCAACAAAATTAGGGATCCATTTTTCTGTAGGCCTGAATACTTCTTTTTTAAAAAATTGAAATGTGGGATATATTAGGCTTTTGGTTTAATTTTAGCATATATATATATATATATATATATATATCTCAACATTTTATTATTTTTTTTTCTCCAAAATTAATTAAGGTATTGTAAAATCGATCCCAAAAGGCGTTTAAAACATCCTCAGAAATATTACAAAAATTTCATGTCAAAAAATTAATTAACACAAAAAGATTAGAATTTTAAAAACTTCCAAATTTTTTAAAAGAAATTAAATTTGTAAAATTGTGTTAGTATAATATGTGCAGAATTTTATCTCGTATCATTTTCTTAAATAGACATTATATGAAATGCTAAAATGTAATTTTTAAATACATAAATTAAAAAAAATGCTGAAAGGGTTCCGAGTCCTTTTAAACACTACCAATTATCCTTTATTGTATATATACAATGTTATGTTTGATTGTATTTGTTTAATCTTTAACAATTATTAAATTTAATTTTTTTAACTTGCCACACTATTTCTTGTATATATTTTCCCTCGTGTAAATTACTACTTCTGTTAATATCCTTAGATCCTTGCTTATCATTTATTCTTGATCAAATTCAAACTAGACATATATTAGTTAAGACCCTATTAACCCAATTTGTTGGTAAAAAAAAGAAAGAATACCCAATTTACATTAATTACTATGATTTTTGATCATTAAATATAATTACGAAGACTTTGAAGCCATAAAATAATTTCCGTGAGCCAGATTGGGGAAACTGCCCTCTGTGCGTCGCACTGTTCATCTACATGAGGGCTTTTGGCGATGAACCTCGCAATTTTGAACCACGGTCAAGTGACGAGGACGACACCTGAGCTGGAATCACTCCCCCCTCCTAACTACCACACCAAACGGTTTTCATACTACAAACTCAAAATTAACAGTGGCCGTAGTAGTCTTCATGAGTTCGAGCCCAGTACCCCTGAAGACCGGTCATGCAGAGTGCCCGATGCTCTTTAAAAATGTTGCCTCTTAAATGTCTTCTCGTTGGTGTGGTGCCGAATTTAGGAGAGGGGGGTGCTATCCTCGTTACTTGACCAAGGTTTAAAATGACAAGGTTCGTCGCCAAAACTCTCGATCAGCTGAATAACGCGACGTCACTACTCAAAATTTAGGATTTCTTCAGAACAACTCAAAATTGAATGCATCATGTGACGGATAGATAGTTTTTAAGTGTCTCTTATCTATTCATATATTAGTTTGAATCGTTATTTAAGATGCACAATGTGTAAAACGAAGGAAAAAAAACTTGTGTAAGGTAACTTCTTGCAAGTAAAGAATTTAGATAAATATACAATTTGAGGTAATTTTCGAACTTTATAATATAGCATTTAAATAATTCTGGATTTTAAACTAGTTTTACAATAAGTTAACACACAAGCTTCTTTTTAATATTTCGTACAAGTGTTTCGAGATTGTATAGATATCTTCCCCTCTCCTATTTAACGAACGAATGAATATTGAATGAAATTTAGTCTGTGCGCATTTCAATTCACTCTATGTTTTTCCTGCTCCTGTCTGAGGGTTTATTTGAAAAGAACTCCGCACAACTCATAGGTTTCGGTTTATTTCCAATTATTTTTCTAACAAATTCCTCTTTTCCTCCCAAAAATATTGAGAGGGGGGGGGGGATGGATTATTTTGAATTTCTCTATTGATATTTAAGCCATTACAAACACACATATATTTTGTGTGTGTGTTTTTCCATTTTTACAATACAGATTGCTGTGTAAACTTTTCTTCACATTAGTACTCCGAAAAAATCAGTTTTTTTTTAAATTCGAAAGTAAATTTCATGTATTTATTATTATTTCACGAAGTTTTTCAACGAATTTCGGCAACAAAATTTATATTACTAAATATTCCTTTTGTCTAAAAAATTTTGTTCTGTATGAAGTTCGTCAAAATGAAGGTTTCTCTAAATAGAAGGGAAAAAAAAGGACTTAATGATAACAAAGCAAACTTTCCGAAAAGATCCTATCGATTTCGAATGCAGCTAATATAGAAAACCATTCGAACGCAGAAACCCTTCGCCTTAAACGTAAACAAACGAGCAGCAAGAATCTTCGCAGTTCCGGAACGGAATGAAAGAATGTGAGAAAGAATCAATGACCTCTGCTTACCTGAGGAACCGAGCGTAGTGAGCAAGGAGGCCGCTAGACACAGAATGGTTTGGGAAATCGCCATGGCCCCCTGTTCTCCACCACCCCCACTGGCATATGACACAGATAAACGAAGTATTCCACAGTGGCGCGAGCCCTGTCCACCGAGCTCAACGATTAACTTCTGAAAGATGCAACAATGAAAGCAACAGGTAAGGGATCGCGTTTGGCGGAGTACGGCGACAAATCGCCAATGAAATCACCGATAGTGCCAACGTTTCTGCTACAACGCATCCGGGTCGACTGGAAGGACACATGTCAGTTCTCTCTATTTCTGTTTTCAGATTATAGTAAGCTTTAATAATAATTCCAATTTTCAGTGCTAGTGTGTTGGAAGAATAGAATACATAATAAAAAAAATATAAATTTTTAATGGATTTAAATGTTGCCATTTTTAATTAAAAAATAAGTACAACTTGTCCCAATTTTGAAGAAATGCAATATTTTATTAAAAAATTAAGAGTACATGGAAATGTTTGTTCCATTATTGGAATTGAAAAAATATATATTAAAAAAATAGTAAAGGTTATTTTAATAAATACAAATAATAATAATTTGAGCAAAACTCGTACATTAATGTAATTATGGTTAAAATTGAAAATCAAAGAAATCGAGTTAAAAAACATACTCAAAAAGGATTGGGACACACTACCAGTTCATAGATTTTTATCGTAATATTTTACTTCCCAAGTAAGCTTGGTACTCCTTTTATCGACTCATTGAAGGGATGAAAGGCTGAGTCAACCTTGCCCAGCCCGGGGTTGGAACCTTGGACTTGTGGTGGGGAAGAGCGATGCACTAACCACTCAGCTACTGAGCTTCATTTTTGATAAATACAAATAACATACACACACACACATTTTTATAAATACATTAATAATATACATTGATTAATACATTTTTCATTTTGATAAATACAAATAATCATAATTTCAATAAAACTCATACATTAATCCAGTGCTTCTCAAACTTTCAATATACGTGACCCACTATTCAATCTCTCATCATTTTCATCACGCCTCCCTCCATACAATAACAATGTGTAGAATTCAATAATACTACTATACTTTAATACTAAAGCTACAATATGACTTTAACCTCTTACGTGTCACCGACATATATAAACATCTGGCCCAGTCAAAGTATTAATTTTCTGGATGTATATATACATCTTTCCGAAGTACGAACTTTTCTGTATAGTGCTATTCATAAAGTTATTCCGAAGGCTTTGGAATGCAATAAAAGGACCTTGACAGTATTTGCGAAGGATTTACTTATTTCAGAGGATTTGCTTATTTATTCCTTTTCTCCTCTCTCTCAAAAAAATGAAAAAGAAAAGAAAAAACCCATCAAAATATGCTCGTCTACATGGAAAATGGTGGCATTGGTGAGCGAATCGCGTAACTTTTAATCGACAGTTAAGGAATTAATTATAAACCGCTCAAATTATCACGATAATTGTTAATACAAACCCATGGGGTTAGTGATAATTATCAAATTTGTTCTTAGTATTTTTAAATTAATAATAAAAATACATTGTACAGTACTGATATACATTTATACGTGTATTATATCAGTGCAAATATTTATGCTACATTTTATTGTATCAGAAAGTATAAATTTGGTTTGTTTACTTTCAGTAAATTAATTTTTTAAATAATCTTTTGTTTTCAACGTTTCAATATGCTCGCGCCCCCCTCGTAGAGTTATCACGACCCCAAAGGGGGGCGCGCCCTACAGTTTGAGAAACGCTGCATTAATCCAATCAGAACCACCACGTAGGTATTAGGCGTACTTGTTCAAATTGAAATTTGGCGCCCCTTAATGGGGTTCTATTGCACTCTTATAAAGTTCTGCAAATTATATGTGAAATACTTTTTTATAGTATTCAAAATTGGGCTTTCGAACTGAAAAGCTTTAAAATTAAAACATTAAATCATGTTTGTTTTATTGTTCGTATTTTCAATCAAATTTTGTATTACACTAACGAAAACAACCCCCACAGAAACGAAAAAACAAAAGCAAAACAAAATTAAAATATAAAACTAAAGTAAAATCTCATTTTATGACTTAGAAAATATAAAACATGCAAAACTGCAAGCGTATAATTTACAACTTTTGTTGAAATAACATTAAATAAAGAAACTACAAGTACACTATAAATTTTGGCACCTCCTGGCCTAGGCGCCTTTGTGCGGTGAACAATTTTGCCACCCCCACGCGGCGGCAATGAATGCAATTATGGTTAAAATTGAAAATCGAAGAAATCGAGTTAAAAAACGTGATGAAAAAAGCATTGGGACACACTACCATTTCATAGATTTTTATCGTAATATTTTACTTAAACATACAAATGAAACAAAAAAAGTAAATGTTATTTTAATAAATACAAATAATAATAATTTGCACAAAACTCATACCTTAATGCAATTATGGTTAAAATTGAAAATCAAAGAGATCGACATGCTCAAAAAAGTATTGGGACACCTTGTGACGGCTCACGCGTCTTTTCTTTTACATGACCTCTGGGTTCTTTGAGGGCCAAGATTAATGGCAACTATTTTCCAACCAAAACTCAAGAAGCGAAACGTGAAGCTGAAATGCAAATGATATAACTTTTGAAAACAGAAGTTTCAGTAAGTAGGATGGCAATTTGGGGAATGTTATGTACGAGAGTGTGATACAAGCATGAATTGACAGCCAGTTGAAGTTACCTTGAAGATTTAACCATTAGGTCAAGGTTCATACCATTGCACGCGAGCCCAGACGTCTCTTCATAGGATTGAAGCTACAATTGAATTAAGGTAGGATTGACGATTTGATATTAGGAATCGTAATATTATTAGAAGTGAGATTAGGCGGTTTAGATATTGATAGTGGTCCAAGTTACGCGATTCGGTATAACTATTATTGTGTGTTTGTTTGTCGTAGATTCTCTCTTAACTATAATCATCTAAATTGTTAGACGCTTAGGTTACATTCTTAATAAAGTCATATTAAGAATTTAAAAATATCTATTCCTTTAGTAAACCCTACACCTCTAGCTCCCGCGGATAATCAAAGAAACGGTCACCTTAGGGGGGGCGGTTTCACAGTGGCGCCCACCGAGATTTAATTTATATTTAATTTTATGCTTTTCCGGGTCGGAAAATGTGGCCGACTTTTTGGAAGCTATTGATAATCAGATAAAATTGCTAAAAATATCCAGTGATTTAGCATGTGCTTATTTGAAAGGTAATTTCCGGAGAAGGGCCCGAGATTGGTATCAGATATTCGGATCAGCGTTAGTGCAGGATACCGTCACAGATTTCGCGCAGCTAAAAGCAGAATTGTCAAAAGCATTCCCTGCCATACGGAATAAGAAAGACTTAGAGATCAAGTTTTACGCGTCTCAGCAAAGAAAAGACCAGGAGCCAAAGGATTTTGTTTTCGATTTATTAAAGTTGAATCAAAAACTAGAGCTGGGAATGTCGCAGGTGGACTTGGTGGATCACATTTTCGTTAGACTCGAACCACAAGTTCAAGATTACGTGGAGGCACGAAATCCACAAAACACGGTACGATTTTTGGAGACCTTCGCTAAATTTGAGGAGAGGTATTCTTGCAAAACAATGCGGGGTTCGCGGAATGGGGATAATGTGGAAAGACGAGGCTGGAATGAGCGTAGGATGCCTAATGCTGGTGATAATCGAAGAAATTGGAGAAATTCGGAAGTTGGGCGTAGACCAAGTAATTGCAGAAATGATTTTAGGGGTAACTACGAGAATGGCAGTCAAGGAAATAAGTGGTTCAAGAGTAGGAATAGATTTCAGAACGATGATCGCAGATTCAACGATAGGGGATACCAATTTAGAAATGGAGATCGAAATGATGAATTTAATAGAGGGGAACGCAGAAATAGGGATTTGAGTGAGAATTTCAGTCGAGGTGATAGGGTGCAAAGGGGACGATTGAATGTTTTGAAAGTTAGTGATGTTCAAAGTAATGAAAAGCACTCGGCAGTTCATATACCGCGATTAAACTTTCTGCGAAATGTATGTCTCCAGTGGAACTTCCATATGTTCCTATTTTATTAAATGAAACATTTACGAAAGCGTTATGGGATACTGGAGCGGAGAAGTCATTTATATCGGAGGAGATGTACAGAAAATATTTTTTTTATAAGCAAGTAAAAAAATCGCGTGCTCAGGTGATCACGGCACAAGGAACGAAATGTCAAAATGTAGGAATTGTAGAATTGAATGTTCCAATTAGGGAGTTTGAAAAGCCTTGGTTGTTTCATATGTTGACAGACTTAGAATAGGGGGTGGATTTCATAAGTGGATCAAAGATTGTTTTGGACTTTGATCGAAAATCGTTATAGATTCCCGATTCGCAAATAGATACGGTGGTTAAAATATTTGAAGGAAGGAAATTTAGAAATAGATCTGTTTAAGACAAAGTTGGAGGATAAACAAAAACAGGAGTTACAAGATTTGTTTAGTAGTTTTAAGGGATTGTTCTCAGAGAAACCAGAGCTTACTCATGGTTTTATACCATGAAATTGATACGGGATATAGTCCACCTGTTGTTTTTAGGCCGTACCGTTTTGATAGGCAGAAACAAGCTATACTCGATTATCATGTAGAAAAAATGTTGGAGGAGGGGACCATAATACCGATTAAATCCCCGTACGCGTCACCAGTGGTAAAATATAGAAAAAATAATGGATTACCACCGGATAATACGGAAGTATATACATTTGCGGTTGACTATAGGAAACTTAATTCAATTACGAAGTATCCCCGTTATCCCTTACCATTAATAGATGATTTAATAATGAATATCCCCTATACGACAATAATGTCATCTCTTGATCTAAGAAGTGGATACTTTCAAATGGCAGTAAACCCCAGTAATATTGTTAAGACCGCATTCGTAGTAAAAAGTGGCACTTACGCATTCCGGCGGATGCCATTCGGCTTATCAGGGGCGGCTCCCAATTTTCAAGAGGCAATTGACCTAATCCTGAAACCGGTGATAGGGAAGTTTGTGAGTGTTTATATGGACGATGTAATTATTACGTCTCCATCGTTCACTCACCATGTTGAGCATTTAAGGGAGGTTTTTTCTTTGTTGCAAGATGCAGGATTTTGTGTGACATTAAATAAGGATAAATGTAAATTTGGTTGTGATGAATTGAAGTATTTAGGATTGATTATTAGTAAGGAGGGAATCAAAACAGAGATGAGACAAAGGTTCGAGCCATACTTGAGATGAATTCACTGCGAAATTCGAAGGAGGTATCCAAGTTCTTTTAGGTATGTCCCAGTGGTACGCGAAATTTATTAAAAATTATGCTGATCTTTCCGAACCCCTTTATAATCTTAAACGAAAATTAAAAAAATTCGTCTGGTCCACCGATGCGCAGAAGGCATTCGACGCGGTCAAGGCGGCCATAACGAAGGCGCCAGTTTTAAAATTGCCGGATTTCAAAAAGCCTTTCGAGTTATTTACGGATGCGATTTCAATAGGTGGGGGAGCGGTTCTAAATTAGGAACAGAGACCAGTTGTATTTGCTTCGCGTACACTTAGAAATGCTGAGAGGAATTACATGGTAACCGAGAAAAAATGTTCAGCAGTAATTTGGGCGCTGAATAAATTAAAAACCTATTTAAGTTTACTGCCGATTAAAGTTATTACTGATCACGCTGCTTTAACGCGTTTAACTCATGGGAAAAATTTGTCAAGTAGGATGATCAGATGGACACTAAAATTAGCAGAATTTAATATTGAATGGGAACATAGGCCTGGAACTCAAAATGCGGTGGGGGACGTTTTATCAAGAAACCCGGTTGAAAGTATAATGGGAGAGAAAGTTAACTGTACAATAATCAGAGATTTGGTACTGACGTCACGAGAACAGTTAATAACAGAGCAAAAGAAAGACCCAGAATTAGGTCATATCTATAGATATTTAGAAAACCCGGAAGGTAGCTCAGTTAATGTGACGATATGTGAGAATTGGTCCAAAGACTTTAGGCTAATAGAGGGCTTGTTATTTTATGCGAAATATGCGACTTCACTAGGTGAAATGCGACTATACATTCCAAAGTCTTTAAGGAATGAAATAATGAGAGAATTTCAGGACAAGCCCATAGCAGGTCATTTTGGTCGTTTCAAGACTTATCATAAAATAAGGGACGTTTGTCATTTCCCATATGAGAAAATTTATTGATCAATATGTCTCTACATGCCATATGTGCCAAGTTAATAA
>BMAV01014962.1:287516-312512 GCA_019973955.1 Trichonephila inaurata madagascariensis
ATAATCTTAAACGAAAATTAAAAAAATTCGTCTGGTCCACTGATGCGCAGAAGGCATTCGACGCGGTCAAGGCGGCCATAACAAAGGCGCCAGTTTTAAAATTGCCGGAGTTTAAAAAGCCCTTCGAATTATTTACAGATGCCAGTTCAATAGGTTTGGGAGCAGTTCTCAATCAGGAACAAAGACCAGTTATGTTTGCTTCACGTATTCTGAACAACGTGGAGAGGAATTATACGGTATCCGAAAGAGAATGTCTAGCAATAGTATGGGCGTTGAACAAATTCCGAACATATTTAGGAGCGATGTCAATTAAAGTTATTACAGATCACGCTGCCTTAACACGTTTAACGTATGGAAAAAATTTGTCGAGTAGGATGATCAGATGGGCACTCAAATAAACGGGATTTAATATAGAATGGGAACATAGACCGGGAACTCAAAATGCGGTGGCGGAACCCTATTGTATCGAGAAACCCTGTTGAAAGTATAATGGGACAAAAAGTTAATTGTGCAATAATCAGATATTTAGTTCTTACTTCGTGGGAACAGTTAATAACAGAGCAAAAGAATGACCCAGAATTAGGTCATATCTATAAATATTTAGAAAACCCGGAAGATAACTCTGTTAATGCGACGATATGTGAGAATTGGTCCCGTGACTTCCGTCTAATTGAAGGCTTGTTGTTTTATGCGAAACACGCAATGTCGTTAGGTGAAATGCATGTATACATTCTAAAGTCTTTAAGAAACGACATCTTACGCGAATTCCACGACAAGCCAATCGCAGGGCATTTCGGCAGATGTAAAGCTTATCATAAAATTCGGGACGTTTGTTATTTCCCGTATATGAGAAAATTTATTGATCAATATGTCTCTACATGCCATATGTGCCAAGTTAATAATTATAAAAACGCGTTACCAGCTGGTCGATTAAATCCAATTGTATCAAATTATCCAAATGAGATAGTCACGTTAGATTTGTTAGGTCCATATCCTATATCGAGAGTGAGACGTAATCGATATGTTTTAGTAATTACCGATCATTTCAGCAAATGGGCTGAAATTATACCTCTTAAAAAGTCCTCGGCTCGTATAATAGCGGATACTTTTTTTGATAATTTTATATCGCGTTTTGGAGCTCCAATAAAATTAATAAGTGATAACGGTCCCCAATTTATATCCGAAATTTTTGAACATTTAAGTGAAAGATTAGGCATAAGGCATGTGAAGACTGTTGCATATAGGCCGCAAGCAAATAGGACAGAACGAGTAAATCGCGATCTAGTGCAAATGATTGCAAATTATGTAAATGATCAACACGATACTTTTGACCAATTCTTACGTGAGTTTGCTTACGCTATTCCTTACGGCAGTGAATGAAACGACGGGAAAAACCCCTGCGGAATTATTTTTGGGTCGAAAGTTGATTACCCCATTTCAAAAGTTAGAAATGGTTTCGGACGGAGCTGAATTTGCAGTAAGAAATATTGAGAAATTGTTTCATGAAGCTAGACAAAAAACGAAAACAAAGCATGAAAGATGGGAAAAATATTATAATAAACGCAGGCGGGATGTACAAATTAAGGTAGATGACTGGGTCTTATTAGAAACACACCCTTTAAGTTCAGCAGCGAATAAGGTATGCGTGAAATTCAAGCAAAAATTTGAAGGTCCGTATAGAGTGTTAGAAGTAAGAAATAACAATAATATTGTAATATGGAGGTCAGGAAAAATTTTGACCGTCAATGTTGATCAAGTAAGAATATATCGTCATAGGAAATGTGACGAGGTTGAGTTAGGAACAGGTCGCTCGGATAGTATTAGTTCACGTCAGGAAACAAGTAGTTTGGAAAACGTACATCAAAGATCAAATGAGTCGCAATATGGGAAGAAGAGAGGGTCTGCGGTAAAGCGTGAGTTAGAGGATAAAGGGATAAATCTCAAGCCAAAGCAATGTGAGAAACACACGGATAGGGCCGATAAGCGCGGATCACTTATCAGATCACTGCCTAGCTCCTTTTCCAGTAATAAGACAAGAACTAAAAGAAAGCGTCCAGATAGAGGAGTTAAACGGTCGTATCGATCGGGGTCAAGTGGACCACAGAGAAAGTGGCAGAAATGTAGACCCAATAACATAAATAAAAGACCATTGTCATCAGATAACATTTATATAAGTAGGAAGAAGAACAGGATGGAAGCAACTGGAGTTCAAGATAGAAAGGAATACAGCCTGAGACCACGCCAGAAAAAGGGTCAGGAGTACCAACCGGTCAATAGAGTAAAATCAAGCCAAGCTAGGAATAGCCGAAGAGAAAACTACAAACCCTACATCAGGCAACATACGGGATCACAGAGCAACCGAGGAATGAGAAGAGGAGCGAACAGTGATAGCACCTTGTCCATGGAAGTACTGGTGGGAGACAAGCCATAAAATTCAGGTTGTATTGATTCATTTTTATGTTCTTTCCGACAAGTGGTCGGAAGAATTATTGCAAAGAAGGAAGTCTCGGGCGGTGTTTAAAAGTTATAATCCAAGCAAAAGTTGACACTACAATGAGTGTATATTTCTTTTTTTTTTTTGAACTTTTGACTTGTAAAATTTTTTTCTCAATTGAAGGAGAAAACAATTGTAATTATGCATTTGTTTACTTCGATGAATGACTTCGTGAGATGCGACAATTCCTTTGGTTATTTGTTTTAATGATTTATTGAAAAATGTTTGTAATTGTATAGTGTATATATATATATGTTGTTGTATTGTTCCGTATTAAGGTGCATCTGGTTCAGGGAAACGCAGCGTAGTCAGGTCACTAACAATAACATTAACAGCGCTGCGCGACTCATTGGGAGTTTAACGGAACCAGATGCAGGGTAGACATGAAAGTTTGTTGTAATTTAAAAATGATATATAATGCATAAAAATTGTGATGTAAATATAGATTTATGTAAATATAGATTTTGCCAAGTAACTTAAAAGTTTTCATTACAGGGTGACAGACCCTGAATTCAAATGTATCCTCAACTTGGAGAAGAAAACCCAGTCTCCAAGCTCATATGTACCCTGGAAGGGATGGAAATGAAACATATAATTGTATAGTAGTTTAAATAGATATTTAAGTAACGTTAAATAGAGTTAAGTACATATGTAAAAGTGAGAATATACCATGATTAAAATGCAAAACTGTTAATGTTGGTCTAGTTAATGGAGTAAAATTTATCGTGTCTGTCAAGAGTTCAAATTAAAGAGGAATATTAAATTTAATTTTTAAGATGAATAATGAAAATTAAAGTTAATTTAAATGTTGGATATTAAGAGTTAAAATGAGGATTCAAGGTTAAAATTTAAATAAAACTTAGAAAGTGAGGAGATTCAGAAATAAAAATTTAGGCACGTAATTTCTTAAGGGTCAAGTGGACCCTTGAATAAATCACGTTTTGCTTCTTGGAGGGGGTTGTGACGGCTCACGCGTCCTTTCTCTAACATAACCTCTGTGTTCTTTGACGGCCACGATTAATGGCAAATCTTTTCCAACCCAAATCCAAGAAGTGAAACGAGGGATAGATGCAAATAAGATAACCTTTAAAAGAACAGAAGTTTTAGTAAGCGTGATGGCAATTTAGAGAAAGTTCAGTTCAGAAAGGATAGAAGTGTAAATTGAGGGCTTACCTAAGAATCACGAAAATCTCGCCATTCATCCAAGGTACATACCATTGTACGCCAGCTTAGATGAATATCTGAAGTGGATTGGACCGTTGCTTAGAAATCAAGGTAGGAGATTATATTCTGAATGCGAATATATTATTAAGATTGAGAGTAGGCGGATATACTATAATTATATAGATAAGTGATCCAATTGCGCAATCTGTGTTAATTACGGCTACGTGTTTTGGTTTATTCTCACTTAATATAAATTTGTTCGATATATAAGTAATTTAAGTTAAACTCTTAAAAAAAGTCATATTAAGAATTCTAAAATGTCTGATCATTTCGAGAATCCCACACCTCTAACTTACGCTGAAACCCCACGATATGGTCAACGAAGATCGACCATATCACACGGTCCCAAATTTATATCCGAGATTTTTGAACATTTTTGTGAAAGATTAGGCATAAGGCATGTTAAGACTGTTGTATATAGGCCTCAGGCAAATAGAATCGAACGCGTGAATCGCGATCTTGTGCAAATGATTGCAAATTATGTAAATGATCAACATGATACATGGGACCAATTTTTACGTGAGTTTGCTTATGCTATTCGTACAGCAGTGAATGAAACGACAGGAAAAACCCCTGCGGAATTATTTTTGGTTGGAAATTTGATTACCCCATTCAAAAATTAGTGATGGTATCGGACGGAACTGAGTTTGCAGTAGGAGATATTGAAAGATTGTTTGATGAGACTAGACGAAACACAAAAGATAAACATGAAAAATGGGAGAAGTATTATAATAGACGCAGGCGTGATGTACAAATTAAGGTGAATGACTTTGTCTTGTTAGAAACGCACCCTTTAAGTTCATCAACAAGAAAAATTTTGGCAAAGTTCAAGCCAAAATTTGAAGGTCCGTATAGGGTGTTAGAAGTAAGAAATAATAATGTGATCATATGGCGGTCGGGGAAAAGGTTAACAGTCAATGTCGATCAAGTGAGAATATATCGTCATAGGAAATGTGACGAGATTGAGATAGGAACTGGTAATTCGGATAGCAATAGTTCACGTTATGAAAAGAGTAGTTGGGAAAGCGTACAACGGAGATCAAATGAGTCACAGTATTGTAGGAAGAAGGGGTCAGGTGTAAAGCGTGAGTTAGAGGAAAAGGGGATAAGTTTTAAGACAAATCAGGGTGAGAGACACACAGGTAGGTTCGATAAGCGCGGACCACTTATCAGATCACTACCTAGCTCTTTTTCAAATAATAAAAAGATTAAAAGAAGAAGACAGGAAAGATTAGGATATAAACGATCGCGTGGATCTTGATCAGGTGGACCACAAAGAAAGATGCAGAAACGTGTAGACCCTAAATCAAACGAGAAAATTATCGTCAAATAATACTACTAATATTTATATAAGTAGGAAGAGGAACCGAAAGGAAGTAGCAGTAGTGCAAGGTAGAGAGAGGTATAACCTCAGACCGCAAAAGGAGCAGCATCCGGAGTCCCGACCAACCATTGAGAGGAAGTCACAACAAGCAGGACCAGTTCGAGCCAGGAACAACCGAGGAGAACATTGCAGACCTTCCATCAAGGAGCAAGCAAGATCAATTAGCAGAAAGACTAACAAGAGAGAGAATCCACAGCAAAATGGCCAGGAAAAGAGGGGAGGGGCGAAGATCAGCAGTACATTATCCTTGGAGGTTCTAGGTGGAGACGCCAAGCCATAAAAATCAGGTTGTATCGTTTCATTTTATATTTTTTCCAACAAGTGGTTGGAAGAATTATTGCAGAGAAGGAAGTCTCGGGCGGTGTTTAAAATTTATAATCCAAGCAAAAGTTGACACTACAATGAGTGTATTTTTTTTGTTGAACTTTTGACTTGTAAAATTTTTTTCTCAATTGATGGAGAAAACAATTGTATTTATGCATTTGTTTACTTCGATGTATGACTTCGCTGAGATGCGACAATTCCTTTGGTTATTTGTTTTAATGATTTATTGAAAAATGCTTGTAATTGTATAGTGCAGGGGTGGCCAAACTTTTGGGATCCGGGGTCTACTCCACATTTAAAAAATCGTAGGCGGTCTACCAATGGCAGGGCTAAATTAACGTGACGTACATGTTTATATATTTATTTTCGGTAACAAGAAAAAAAAGTAAATTATCTAATTTTTCTAAAAAACTTAATATTAATATTTACAAAATAAAAATTTACTGACGAAAATAATCAAAGAATTCATACATCAAAAATTGACCATCCTATTCACTTCGTTTAGTTGAAATTTGGCACTGTATATCTGCGACAAGTTTATCATACCTTAGCTGGTACGAGCTTATTGCAATGTGTAAGACCAAAAACACTCGCCGCGTCGCTGTCATCGCGCCGGCTACTGGATATAATCTAAGCATCCCACTTTGTCAAGTTGTTTCCATTTAATTCTCCACTGTAAAACGACAAATTCATTGTATTAATTTGCACAGTTTGTTTTATGTTTTAAAGCGTAAACTGTAGTAAATTTTTATTTTAAATAATTCATTAATTCTATGTCATAAGTCATAAATTAAATTGTTAATATCCGAGGTCATTATCGGGATGGTCGCGCGGACAATCTGAAATGTCTTCACGGTCGACCAGTCGACAGCGGTCGACGTCTTGGCCACCCCTGGTATAGTGTATATATATATATATATATATATATATATATATATATATATATATATATATATTGTTGTATTGTTTCATATTAATGTACATCTGGTTCGGGGAAACGCGGCGTAGACAGGATACTAACAATAACATTAATGGCGCTGATCGATTTATGGGGAGTTTATTGGAAGGACCAGATGAGGTGTATATATGAAAATTAGTTGTAATTTAAAAGTGATATAGAATGTATAAAAATTGTGAAATGTGTACTGGTATTATGTGAATATATATTATGCCAAGTGACTTAAAGAGTTTTTATTTCAGGGTGACAGACTCTGAATTCCATTTAGAAAAGGACGAATTTTCAAGTAGAAGTAATTTTTGCAAGCAGATTTTTTCAACTCTTTCAATGTTACTCAAAGTCGTCAGATAAGTGAAACCCCGTAGAAAAGCAGTGGAAATAAGATAATTGTAATAGATTTTAAGTAGCATTTAAGTATATTTAAGTTAGTTAAGGGGCATGTGTGTGTGGACCTCGTTTTTTTTTGCTCCATCTAAGTCAAAGATGGTTTTTTCCCCGGTCCCATTGCTCAGGGGCCCACATATTTTATGTAAAAGTGAGAATCTACCATGATTAAAATGCATAACTGTTAATGTTGGTCTAGTTAATTGAGTAAAATTTATTGTGGCTGTCATGAGTTCAAATTAAGGAGGAATATTAAAAATTAAATTTAAGATGAAAAATGAAAATTAAAGTTTAAGTCGAATATTGGAAATTAATAGTTAAAATGAGGATTCAAGGTTAAAATTTAAATAAAAATTGGAAAGTGAAGAGATTAAGAAAAATAAAAATTTAGGCACGTAATTTCTTAGGGCCATTAAGATCCTCGAATAAATCACGTTTTGCTTCTTGTGGAGGGGGTTGTGACAGTCTCACGCGTCTTTTCTGTAACATAACCTCTGGGTTCTTTGACGGCCAAGATTAATGGCAAATCTTTTCCAACCAAAACCTAAGAAGTGAAACATAAAGCTAAAATGCAAATGAGATAACTTTTAAAAACAGAAGTTTCAGTAAGTAGGATGGCAATTTGGGGAATGTTATGTACGAGAGTGTGATACAAGCGTGAATTGACAGCCAGTTGAAGTTACCTTGAAGATTAAACCATTAGGTCAAGGTTCATACCATTGCACGCGAGCCCAGACGTCTCTCCATAGAATTGAAGCTACAATTGGATTAAGGTAGGATTGACGATTTGATATTAGGAATTGTAATATTATTAGAAGTGAGATTAGGCGGTTTAGATATTGATAGTGGTCCAAGTTACGCGATTCGGTATAACTATTATTGTGTGTTTGTTCGTCGTAGATTCTCTCTTAACTATAATCAGCTAAATTGTTAGACGCTTAGGTTACATTCTTAATAAAGTCATATTAGAATTTAAAAATGTCTATTCCTTTTGTAAACCCTACACCTCTAGCTCCCGCGGATAATCAAAGAAACGGTCACCTTAGGGGGGCGGTTTCCCAACTTTTCAATAAATTAAGAAAAACAATTCAAACTTAGAAATTATTATCTTGTTGGGCAGCCCTTGCTTTTTATGACCTCTCGAAGTCTATTTGGCAAGGATTGGATCAATTTTTTGCAAAACGATCTATCGACTTTGGTCCACTCTTCTACTAAACATTTTCTTACATCCTGCTTGTTAGAAATTTGGTGCTCATTAATTTTTTGCTGTAAATAATTCCACACATATTCAATGGGATTGAGGTTTGGACATAGTGCAGGAGTCTTAATAACACTAGGGCAGTGGTAAAGGACCCATAACTTGCAAATATCTGCAGAATGTTTCGGATCTATATCTTGGAACAATTTAAAATGTCCTGGGATTCCCAGATTGCTCACACTTTGCTTTAAATTTCGCTTGAGAATGTCAAGATAGACATATTTATTCATTTTACCATCAATAAAATGTAAGTTCTCGACACACCAGAGCTTGTCATGCAACCCGAAACAATTTGGTTACCCCCTCCATATTTGACAGTAGGCCGTAAACTTTTGACATGCATTGCTGTATTTGATTTCGGCCAAACATTTTGCTTGCTATCCGATCCGAAAAAGTTATATTTGCTTTCATCAACAAATATTACCTTTTCCCAATACTCTGTTGTCTGCCTTACATACTTTTTTAGTAAATGCTAACCTAGCTTGTCTATTTGCTTTGCTGATGTAGGGCTTTCTTTGAGGTACTCTGCCAGGATGCTTATGTTTTCTTAAAATATTTCTGACAGTTTCAGGATTTACTGATTTTTTGAACCTACTTTTACATTGCAAAGTCATTTTTGCTGCACTAGTTCTTGGATTAATGTGTACTTGTCTCACAATCCACCTCTCTTTACGTTCATTAAATATCCTTAGACGCCCTGCTCTTTGCTGGTTTTCAACACTATTTGTTTTCTTGAACCTGACAATGATGTTAAAAACAGTAAACTTACTCAATTTTAAGATCTTTCCTATACAGCGAGCTGATTTTCTCTCTTTTCAATGATTTATTACGAGATTTTGCACCCCAACCGATATATCTTTGTTTCTCGCCATTTTTTTTATAAATAATCTTATCTGCTGAGAGAGAGAGAGAGATACGTTTATCTTTAAACTCCTAGTCGAAAAAAATAGGCGTGAAATTAAATTCTATTGATGCGCTGTACATTTGTTAAATTTCTCATTTCAAAAGTGTCTCAATACTTTTTTGACTCCAGTGTGCCTTTGAATTGTATTTAAAAAGCTAGATCAAATTATAAAATACGTATTTATCTAATTTATAAAATATTGAAAGGCGAAAAATAACTTTCAGGGGGGAGGGGGCCCTAACATTCTCATTTACGCCACTGGTACATTGATAGAAAGCATTACAGTGGCGCCAAAGCCGTTGAAATTCATATATACCGCATAAAAAAAAGATCGCACTAAAACAGGTTCTACTGTATATATATATTTCACTTTTTGCAACGATTTTTTTTTAAAAAAAAAAAAACGCTCGGCACGCTCTTAATATTTTAGGTGAAATTCATACTGGCCTAAGAATGGGTTGATAAGGAGATTCGGTAATAATCTGACTAAGCTAAGAAATCCTGTCTGAGTGAAAAAAGACACCATTTACTACTACTACTACTACTAAGGGACGATAGCTTCTGTAGTAGTGCGTAAAACATGGAATAGTTAAGCATGAACACTTTTATTAGAATGCAGCATATATCTTAAAAATAAAATTCTCAAGTAAAAAAAAAGTGATAACCTCTATGGATTGCAATACCGGACCAAAAGTTCAATACCGGTATTCGGTATTTTTTAGATTTGAATACCGGGATACCGGTAGTGGAAATTTTAGAAAAAGGAAGAAAACACAAGTTTCCTTTGTTTTATATTTGCCAGTTTTATTAGAGACTGTAAATATCACAAACAATAATTTGCAACTTTTAAATTATAACAGTATAATTTAAAAAAGTTACAAATTATAACCCAAAAAAGTAAAGGAACATCTTATTTGTTTAAATCACAAAAAAGTGTAAATCTTCAGTGTATGGTATTATTACAAATTTGTGAATGCATTCATTGTACTGTCATAAAGCGTGGAAAGTGATTTTGTGCCAAATTTACGAGCTGTCGAAAACGCTAGTTGGTGGTAGTGTAAGCGATGCGCGAGATATACTTTTTCCAAGTATTTACCTCTAAATCGGTCCTCTACATATAAATCGATTTCTCATCGGATGTTTTCGGATATAGCTGATTTTTCTGTATTGTATTTTGGTGTGTGGAATTTTTTTTTAGTTATCGCTAATTCTAATTTTTATTCAAGAGACAATTCCTTTTCATTATCGACACAATTGTCGTCATCATCTTCAATTACTGTACCGAATTCTTCTGTATGTGTATAGATTTGTGGGAAAATTTTTTTAAAAAATTTACTCTAAACTCGATCATATTTTAATTGGTTAGTTTCTTTTCTTCTTTTTCATTTTCATTTTTAAGATCATTATAATTATTTAAATACCGTAAGACATTTTCTATTTCAGTATGCCTTTCTTCTGTGCGATTTTTCAATGTAATATAATTCTTCAGATAGTGATGTGCGCTGTTTTTTCAGTGACTGCAAAATTAAATTTATTGTTGCATTAGTTGTTAATAAATTAGAATATCTCCTACATAATGTCTCAACAGCCAGTTTTATTGGAAGTAGAGCTGATATAGCTTAGGATATTAAATCGAGTTCACTATCACAAGAATTAATTTGCGGGTTTAAGTCGATCAATGCTTTTTGGATTAGATTTTTCAGTTTCAAAAATCGTTCCTTCATTAGCAGTAAACTGTTCCAACTTGTTTTCGAATCTAATATTAACCTGTTCTGTTTTGCTTTTTATATATTTATATATATATATATTTTAAGTAAATACCGCGAATATTCTAGTAAATACCGAAAAACCGGTATTTAAACTCGTGAATACCGGTATTACAAAATTGTACAAATGGCTCAAAATTGCAATCCCTAATAACCTCTGAAGAAAGTGAGAGCAGATTCAAATATTAGGATATCGTTTTCTAATAGAATAGGTTGTTTGTATGTAAGAATAAAATGGTAATGATCTCCATCTCATTTTGCTAAAAGTCAACTATCTCAAAATTTAAGGTTTTTTGTAGAAATTACTTTAACTGAAATCATAACTAGGCCATATTATGCTTGACTAACCCTCAACTGAAAATTTACCTTTAATTTCTTCAACAAGCATCACTTCTTCAGTAAATATATAGTAGATTGGATCTAAGCACTGCAGAGGTCAACGACATGTCGTTTGTGGTTGCTAAAATGCCCTCAATGCATAAATCTAATGAATCCCTAATACAGAGAATGAGTCTTATTTGATACTCCCCATTCCCTACTATCATTGAAATAATTTATCAATTACTCATGATTAATATTTTATTGTATTTCGAGCTGGTTAGTTTGTAATAGTAAATATTCTCAATTTTTGCTGTTTTAAGAAAAATTCGTATAAATTACTCTTATGGCCTTAAATATAAAATTATCCTTTGATCAGTGCCGATTTAAACTCATTTCGGATCCTGGGAGCATAAGATCTACAGGCCCCCTCGACACTTGAGGATCGAAATTTATAGCCAGAAAATGTGGTTAAGTTCAGGTTATCCGGGCCCTTCTGCGCCTCTCCGGGCCCCTGTGCCCCCGCCCGAAGCGCACAATGGATGAACCGGCACTGCCGTTGATTTTTGTTGGTAATAAAAACATTAGAATTTTGTGCATTTATTAGTGCTCTCACTATCATAGGATCTGCTACAAAAATAATTAATTAATGTCCATGAAGTATTACTGATAATTTCTTTTAGTATCTAGATATTTTCTCTGAATTGTTATTTAGAAACAGAAAAGGAAACAAAAAATTATTAAAATTCATACATACAGTGAATGATTATATTGTTTTGAACAAAACAGTAAATAGGTTTGCTTATAAGATTTTTAATGTAAAATAATATTTAAAGGCCTATTTTTATTTTTTCCATTCCAATTTTTATATTAATTACTCTGTACATTCAACATAAGTTAAATAAATTAATAATTTGACGTTTTCTCCATCTCAATTAAATCTTGGGCCTCAGATATTTACTCTCTAAAATATATATATATATATATCTATAGTGTGTGCTCCTAATAGCAAAACGGGTATTGATCCCTGGTATACTGGATGCTGTAGTATGTCTCTTTTGACCTTTAGAATCGTTGACTCCATATTGAGGGTGACGAATGGAAGAGTTATTTTTCTACGGAAGCACTCTACTGTCGAAAAGTAAACAACTCTTCATTGTTTATTTTTCTATAGCTCTCACAGATGTGTCTTCACACAATATCAACTCTAGAATTAAGAATTCTAACTTAGAAGCATTCAAGTATGAAGAGACATTAGGGTCACCATCCGATTTTGTTTTGAACACAGGTAATGTTTTCCAACTTGACAGAAAATCGATCCTCCCCGGTCTCTGAATTCTTTTCAAAAACAATAGTGCCCACAAGAGGGAGGATTCAACTCCTCCTCCATAGGTCAACAGATTTTTAATTTTTAGCGTGAAATTTACACCTCGGAGCTTTTCTCAACTCTTCCCCCCCGCCCCATCCGTGAATGATGCGGGTCATGAATATTATGCGATTAAGGGGAGAATTCACCTTTGTTTGCTTCAATGCTCAATGGAATTTTCCCATTTAAACAGAACTTTTAAATTTCTTCAATAAAGTGTAAGTTACCAAAAAAAAAAGTTGGAATAAATAACTAAAGAATGAGATGAAATTTTTTTAAAAAAATGAATATCTCGCTTGCTGATGAGTACAAAATTTAGCACTGCCACTTGTTTAATGCTGTTATATATTTCAGCAAAAGAAATCTGAAAGATATCTGTATTTGTTACTTTTTTTTTACAAAATCTTTTATTTATTTATTTTTTATTTTATTTTTTATTTATTTTTTTTTTTTTTGCTTTTGAAAAAGCTCATGCAGACTTCTCAGTAGCTCTAAAGGTATAATTTTTGCAATCTCTAGGTGTACAAAAAATAAACTTTTAAGCTGGAATGTCTTAAAGTTGAACCAATTGTGTGTGTGATAAAGAGAATTTAGATACTTAAAGATTTATATTAAAGAACAGAATATTAAAAAGGTTTCTGTTCTGTCTTGCACTATATTTTATTTAAATAATTCCAAGAATTTCGTTGATCCAGAGCACTTATTTTGAAACACATTTTCAATCTGTTTACTATTCCAGTCACGTTTTCTTCTCCAAAAAGTAAGAAATTTCCCGTTTGGAACAGAAATTGAATCCCTTAGATTACTTATCAATTCCTTGCTCAGTAAGCATTAAACCAACTGTTTTTAAATTTCATGTTAAAAAGATTTTAATTTCAAGAAAGTGTGATTTGACAACAGATATAAGTTTGAACTGCAGTAAAATGAAGAGGCCGACATCCATATTTCCACACCATGGCAATGGGTGGCGACTTCGAGCCACGACAGATTTAACTTGTATCAGCCTCTCTGCACGGTGGATCTTCAGTGCTCCTAGGACTCGACTTGTCAACGCCAGTTACAAATTCGCCCTTATGATTACTTGGTTTTTGAGGCCACTTCAAGAGAGTGAATGAGAAGTGCGTTTGAAAAATCTTGTCAAGAAACAAGTACTTCTCCTCATATAATCAAAGTGGAAGGATGTTAAAATCTGGGCTTCGAACCGGAACTGAACCGAAAAAATATATATATCAGTTTTTTTTTTCGGTTCGATATGTTACTGTAATCAACTTATCAATATTTTCTAATTTAACGTCATCCATAGAACTCTCATGATGACATGTACATATTGCTTCTCCATTTTCTGTTTCAGTTTCACTCGAAACTATTTGTGGAAGACAGATTTAATTCATTTGAATGAACTAGTAGTGTAACTAATTTTTTTAGAAAAATATCAGTCTGAGTTATATTTTTTGCATCTCAGCATGTGATTATCCACGGATATTTGTATAGATGTCAAACATGCAGCCCTCCGAGACTTTTTGAAAACTTTTAAACATTTAAAAAATTTTCCATTTAGAAAATTATTTGATGTCAACTTTATAAAAAAAATTGTTACCTATTTGTTTTACTTTACTACGTCGAAAGCTCTTAACTTATAACTCAGGACTCAATCACAACACAGTTTCTAGTGGACTGGTATAGTTTATTTCTCGTAACTTCTTTTTACATTCACATCGGAATTGCTGGGCATGCGCAGTTCAGGCAGTGCTGTTGCGCTTGCGCAAACATTCCGCCCGGCATTGTAATGTTACAATATTCAATAAGTTTCATGGCTTTTTACAATATTGTTATATTAAAATTTAACACTATTAAAATAATTATAATTCAGAAATATAATTCATTAAAAATACACACAATACTAAAAGGTTAATTACAATAACTTAAAAATAAGTAAAATCTTGTAACACAAAAGAAAGAAATTCATTCTCTCATGGGCAAAATACAAATTTTAGAAATAGGTCTTTTGACTACACCATTTTGAGTCTTGATCGTTACAACCCTAATTCTATTATCCTTTCCAGGAAATACCTCGATCAATCTGCCCATTAGCCATTTATTGACTGCTAAGTTATCCTCTTTAATAAGGACTAAATCACCCACTCTAGCGCGTTATCTTTTTCAAATTTCCACTTAGATCTTTGTTGAAGATTACTTAAGTAATTATTACTCCACCTTTTCCATATAGACTGTACAATTTTTGTTAATCTCTGATATATGTTTAATCTATTAGTTTCTATATGCATTATATTTGGTTCACTAATGGAAGTAATTAATCTTCCAATCAAAAAGTGTGCCAGGGTCAAAACCGACAAATCATCTATATCCGTTGACAAAGGGGTGAGAGGACGGGAATTCAAAATTCCCTCAATTGGAGTCATATAATGGTTAGAAACTCTTCATAAGTAAACCTAGAATTGCCTGTCTCACGTTTAAAATGGAATTTGAACGACTTTACGCCAGCTTCCCATAAGCCGCCAAAATTTGGTGCTCTGGGAGGGAGAAATTTACAATTTATATTTTCATCTACTAAGAAACCAGACAATTCAGGATCAGGATTTATCACCATATTGTACAATCTCTTGAGTTCGGCATTAGCTCCTATAAATGTTTTACCATTATCAGAAAATATTATAGAGAGGGTCTTCCTCTTCTAGCAATAAATCTCTTTAATGAGGCAATAAATGCCTGAGTTGTTAAATCCGACTCTAATTCAAAATGTACAGCTTTAGTGACAAAACACACAAAATTGAAACATATGTTTTATACAAACTACCTTTACGCTGTTTCTTGCTCTTGATCAAAACGGTCCAATAAAGTCCACGCCACTGCAATCAAAAGGAAAATTTTCCCTAACTCTTTCTTTAGGCAAATTGCCCATTATTTGTTCACAAGTTATAGGTTTCACTTTAAAACATACAAGACAATCATGTACTATTTTCCTACATACATTACGTCCTCTAAGAGGCCAAAATCTCTGTCTCACTTGATATAGTAAGGCCTGTTGACCTAGATGAAAGTATTTTAAGTGAAAATATTCTACAATTAAATTCGTTAATTTATTGTTACAAGGTAATATTATAGGAAATTTGCATTCAAAGTTCAAATCACTATTACAAAGTCTACCACCAACTCTCAAAACACCACCTTGATCTAAGAAAGGATTTAAACTTTTTATTACACTTTCTGCAGACACTCTATGGTTTTCCTTCAAACCTTTTATATCCCTTTTAAACTCCTGTAGTTGCACAATCCTGATTAAGGTGATCTCCGCTCG
Source organism: Trichonephila inaurata madagascariensis (assembly GCA_019973955.1). Lineage (NCBI taxonomy): Eukaryota > Metazoa > Arthropoda > Arachnida > Araneae > Nephilidae > Trichonephila > Trichonephila inaurata. The sequence continues at coordinate 303,213 of BMAV01014962.1, forward strand.
ATTGATCTCCTGGACATCTAAAGGTCTCTCTCTCCTCTCCTTTTTTCTCCTCTGCAATTTCCTATGAACCTAAATGTTGACTTTCTCAGATTTAAATTAACACAGTGCTTTGCGTTACTTTTAAATTCACAGAGTTAAATTCATCACTATCAGTCACTGATGAAAGGATATTCCTTTCCGGAAAATCTTTCGTCGCTAAAAACGTAGGTCCATTCCACCACAAAGAGTTGCTGTGAAGACTCGACGGAACCAGACCTCTGGATACGAGGTCAGCTGGGTTCTGTTCCGAAGAAACATGATGTCACTGCTCTGCATTAGTCAAGTGTTGGATTGTGGCAACTCGATTTGTCACGTTAGACTCCTTCTGGATAAATGCCAAGACAATAGTCGAGTCACTCCACAGGTACACGTAGAGTGTTTTCATTTGTAAGGCAGTCTCAACTCTTTTCATCAGCTTTGCAAGAAGAACGGCGGCACACAGCTCGAGTCGCGGCATTGTGATACTCTTTACAGGCGCTACTCTGCTTTTACTTGTTACAAGCTTCACTTTTGTTGCGTCATCTGGCGATTGAGAACGGCAATATATCACTGCTCCGTAACATTTCTCTGAAGCATCAGCAAAGCCGTCAAGTTCCACCCTTGTCGCTTGAGGATGCAAAATACATCTCTCAATGCAGATACTTCTTATACTGTTGAAGTCCTCAAGGAAACGATGCCATTCTTTGGCTCTCTCAGAAGGCAATTTGTCGATCCAGTCGATTTTAAGACTCCAAAGACTCTGCATGAAGATCTTGGCTCTTGCGACTACTGGACCTAATAGTCCTAATGGATCAAACAGTCTAGCTATTGTCGAAAGGACACATCTCTTGGTGTAGGAATCTTTTAACTCCACTGTGATTTTGAAAAAAAAATATCCTCTTGTGACTTCCAGGACACTCCTAACGTCTTGGTTTCAATTGGATTCTCGAACTCATAATCTCCGATGATGTTTGAAGCCAGTTCCGAATGGCTACTCCCCCACTTGTGCAATTCCATTCCTCCTTTTTTCAAAATGCCGGAAAGTTGATTCTTCAAGGCCTTGGCTTCCATTAAAGACGCAGCGCCGCAAAGAACGTCGTCCATGTAAAAGTTCTCTCTGAGAACAGGTGCAGCCAAAGGAAAGCTCTTCGCTTCATCTCTCGACACAACTGCAGTAAAGTTCTCGTTGCTAAAAAGGGTGCACTCACCGTACCATATGTGACTGTTTTCATCTCAAAGGTTTTCATCGGATCCTCTGGACTTTCTTTCCACAAAATTCTAAGCAACGGCTGTTGGCTCTCATGGATGAGTATCATTCGGTACATCTTCTTCACATCTGCCGTAAAGGCATAAGGATGCTCTCTAAATTCAATCATAATTGCAAACAGGTCATTTTGAACCAGTCCTCCATTATATTGTATGGAATTCATCGATAACCCATTACTTGTAGGATTGGTAGCATTAAAAACTACCCTCAGCTTCGTTGTGCTCTTTTCTGGTCTAAGAATGCCATGGTGTGGCATATAATAGGCAATCTCCGAGTTGTCATTCTCTACGACAACCTCTTTCATGTGACCAAGCTGCTCATATTCATGCATAAAGTTTTTATACAACTTTAGATATTGAGGATCTCTGATTAATCGAGTCCACAGCGCATTCAATCGTTTTAGAGCGATGTCCCTCGACTCACCTAAACAATTTGGTTCGTTTTTAAGGGGCATTTTAACCACATACCGACCCTCATCATCTCTAAAATGCGTTTTTAGAAAGTGATTCACACAAAAAATTGCTTCTTCATTTTTAGTTCTCTCTACCTCAACGTTTTCCAAAACATTTTTAAAGTCTGATTTAAATCTCCTTTAATTAATCCACAATGAACCCGAGCTTCAGTATCTGCAAAACTATTGCTCCCTGAAGCCACGAACCCAAACACAGTATTTTGGCAAATAAGATTGAAATTTTCAGAACGAATTTGCCCACTACGTAATAATTCATAAAAAATTTCTGCACCCAATAAACAATCAATGGGACCTGGCACATAAAAGAAATCATCTACTAAATCTATATTTTCAGGAATTATAATCCTTTCACATTTAGATTTTTAACTGGAGTTAAATCAGTAATTTTATATATATCTACAACTAACATTTTTATTCTCTTTTTATAACTACCATCGGAATTCGAGATTTCCGTAGTTACACAATTTTTAACACATATAGAGGAGTCATTTAAACACGTGACCAGAATATTTACTTTTTCTTTTCTTAATCCTAATTTTCCTACGAATTTCTTAGTAATAAGATTCGTCATAGAACCGACATCAAGCAGACCTCTTATTTTCCTTTTCTCGCCATATGAATCTTTTACAAAACACTTCACGGAACTCAAAAACACGCTAGTGCTTCCCTTCCTATGTTGATTAATGGCAAACACGGCGTTACTATCTTTCTCCGAAACCTCTTCAGGGGGGTAAGTAGTAGGATTGAACACTCGCGCATCCGCATTTAACCTTGGCTCTGTTGATGGATGGAAAGCATTCGACTTGTTTTGGTTTGTTAGAAAATTCGTATTTTGTTTTGGGAAATGTAACGAGACATGGTGCCTCTTAGCGCATAATTTACAAGGTTTGGCTTTACACTTCGACGCCGTACAACCTACTCTTAAACACAGAAAACATAGTCGCTGTTTTTTAACAAACTCAATTCGATCATTTACGGAAAGTTGCTTGAATTTTGCACAAAAAGAAGTAGCATGATTTTCACAGCAATATGAACATTTTGTTTCATTGACATCGGACAAAAAAACACTAGTTACACCTTTAGCTTGCGCAGGGGACAATTTATGCCTTGCATTAGTTAACTCAAGCTCTATTTTTAACTGTTCTTTTTTAATTTTTTCGAATTCAATCTTAGCCTTTTCTGATTCTAATTTCAATTTTTCTTGTCCAATTTTAGTAGCCTTTTCAGATTCTAATTTTAATTTTTCTTGTTCAATTTTAGCGTTCTTTTCAGCTAAAACACCATCAATTACACTTTGCAGAAACTCCTTATCAGTTTCAAAGATTTCACTACTCTCAATTAATTTTTTTAATTCTATAATTTTTGGATTCTGGGGTATATTTAATCCCAGCTCCTCGGCGACCAGCAAAAGCTCGTCCTTTTTAACTTTTAACTGTCGACATTTTAACACATAACATTAATTTGATATCAAAATAAGAAGCAAGGAAATCGCTCTTACTTCGACTGATGAATAGCGCTGGACTCTCAGGAATCAGAAATATCTTTGAAATAACTTTCTCCGAAGAAACACAATTTCACTTTTTGGTATAGACACAATTTTCTCACAATCACCACACTCAGTTCTTCTGCGGCTCGATGGACCAATGTTTTACTTTACTACGTCGAAAGCTTAACTCAGGACTCAATCACAACACAGTTTCTAGTGGACTGGTATAGTTTATTTCTCGTAACTTCTTTTTACATTCACATCGGAATTGCTGGGCATGCGCAGTTCAGGCAGCGCTGTTGCGCTTGCGCAAACACTATTCTTGTTTGAAAAAAAATCCTATTTCATAACAGAAATAAGTTTTAGATTAAAAATTATTTTTGAGCTTTTATTAAAATTCATTTAATTTTACTATAATAAATTAAAGTTTATTAAATTTTTGAATACATTTATAGATATTATTTACTAAAGAGGAACCAAGATTAATTCTGTGTGTATGCGACATTTATTTCATCTCTCCTTGGAGGACAACAGAGTGACTTCACTACAGGTGGGAATCACCACTATAGGTGGGTTTTATTTTTAATTTAAAAACACACACACACAAGGCAATCAAGATTTTGCGAATGAAAGTGGACATTAGTTTTGATTCATATTAAACTAAACATTTATTTAATAAAAATATATTCCTACTTCAAGAACAATGTTTAAGAAAAGAGTTTGATTGAAGAGGAAAACGGTATTTTTTCAAGAAAAAGTAGACTGCAATATTTCTGTATCCAAAACTAGAATAAAATATGATTTAGTCTAGAAATTCGAAATATCACTTAGACGTCCGTTCTTATTCGTAGATGCGATGATAATTTAAAAATAAGTTAAGAACTTTTGGAATTATTCATATGTATAATACAAACACTGGAGCTGATATTTTTGATGCAGTTATGGAAGTTTATGACGGGCTCATCGCGATTTCAACTAATTATCCTCAAGGGTTTCTTTGGGGCCAGAATGGCAGTTCTTTCCAACCAACTCGAGAAGAGAAGCGTGAATATTCAAATTAGGAATCTTATAAACAGTAGAAGTTTAGCGTACGCAAGGTGGCTATGAGAAATGAATATACGAGGTCTATGTTTTGCCAGTGCTTAAGTTAAAGTGAGAGGAAATCCCGAGTTCAAGATTTAAGCTATCCGTACCTGTGCGATCAAGTTAAAGGTGAATACCCTTTCACAAGTACAAAAGCCAAGTCAGTTAGAATCAAGTGAATTGCTGTTTACCCAAGATATAGCGGTAAGACTGTTAAATCAAGTTATTAAGAACTGTGCAGTAACAGAAATAGTCGGTAGAATTAGATATAGTGGTCGGTTACGCGATTATTTGTTAATACGAATTGTGTCTCTTCACTCCAGATTCACTTGAATTGAATATTAGTATTATTGTATATTGTTTAAGTTAAGATCTTTATAAAGAGATATTAAAATAAACGATATGGCTGCTTCTTCGTTCCTTCCAACAGATCTAGGTTGCGAGGATAATGTAGAAGTGGGGCACCCCCGCTCGGGTGCCTTACAAATTTTGAAGAAGTATAAATCACCATTGTGGAAAAGTTGGCTTGTCTTGCAACTGATGGTGCACTTATTATGATTTCTGTTGGTACCTAGTATACTCCTACCTAGTTGGTACCTAGTAGTCGCGCCCTCTCTGTACAACTCTCATCTTTGTCTTACTCATACCCAGTGGACGTACAATACCGGTTGTCTGGACGTACAGAAGTACCTCTTGTCATAAAATTCTTTCCTTACGAAATATTGTTAAGATATCTGGCTATGTTCGGAACCGTAATTTTGCAAAAGCGTATAAATGATTAATATTTATTGGTAGAACCCCCTCAGTATAGAGCTGCTTTGTTTACACCAGAGATCTCCTGTACGTGACCGAGTGCTGCCACACTCCATTTAACTTATTATTTAATCTTACACTTGTCTTGGATGATTTACTGAAATGAACATTGATTGATCCAAAGCATTCTAACACTCACTGATTTGAACATTTTTGGTAGACCTCGGCCGAAAAGTAGAAATATCATCGTCAACAGTGATTTCAGGTTAGCCGAATTTTTATTGAAACTGAATTATACCTGAATAGAAAATTAAAATGTCAGAAGATCTCTCAAAATTGTAAAAGAAGCGTACTGCGGTACGTTCTTCGTTGACAAAATTGATAAATAAAATTGAAGGAACGATCAACAATGAAAATGAACCTGTTGATCAATTTGAAGCTTTTTTAGAGCAATTAAATGATAAAGAAAGTAACTTAAGTTTATTAAATACATTAATTGAAGATCGTTTGTCTGTTGACACTATTACTGAAGATATGGAAGCTTCGGAAGAAATTAAAGAGATTATATTTTGGAAAACGAAGCTTTCTTCTAAAATTAGAAGAATAAATTCTGACTCTATCCAGGTTGATACAGTTTCTCGAAATATCCAAGTTATTGATTCCAATAGTTTTGAATGTATGAACATAAATTTACCTAAATTGTATATAAATAAGTATTCTGGAAATTATTCTGAATGGTTAGATTTTTATAATTTATTTGAAAGCTCTATTCACAATAACAATAGACTAACCAAAGTTGATAAATTTAATTATTTCAAATCATATGTGTGTTATAATGCGCTTGCTTGCATTAATGGATTTCCAATTTCTGATGATAATTATGATAGAGCTCTTGATCTATTAAAAGATAGATTTAGAAATAAAAACATGTTAATTAACTCTCACTTGAGCAATTTATTAAATTTAACACACCCGTTAGAAATGTTACTGATATTGTGGGTTTAAGAAATTTGTATGATAGAGCAGAAACGCAAATAAGGAGTCTCGAAGGCTTAGGAGTGAAAGGAGAATCCTATTCAAACTTATTAACACCAATCCTTTTGAAACAAATACCCTCAGAGCTCGTTTTGGAATTGATCCGTTCTCAAAAAGACGAAGGCGCTCTTTTGCGGCTCCTGAACTCGAGAACGAGCCTTTCAAATAAACAATCATAAACCATGTCAGAAAACGTATATAAAATTGTTTTTATTACAATAAAAAAATTATTTTTAAGTACACTATTTTGACAAAAAATTAGCATCAAAGCGTTCTCCTTTTATGAGAAATTCCTCTATTATAATAATATTTTGCCTGTATATAGCTCCGACCTCTGTACAGAAGCTGGACTAGAATTTTTGAAATATATAACTTAGAAGTGGAATTATCTATATTTTACTACAACAGAGGGAGAAATTTTAAGAAAAAAAACCGCCGATAATTATTTTAATTAGTGGTAACTGAAAATTTTGTGAATTTTTCAAAAATTCTAATTTAGACTCTTTGGAGAAGTCTTTACTTAATATAAGCAAAATATTATTATAATAGAAGCCTTTTTTTATAAAAGGAGAACGTTTTGAAAAAAAGGTTATTCTAAGTTAATTTTGTGCCAAAATAATATATTTAAATAATTTTTTTTTTTTTTTTGTCATAATGTCCTTAAAACAATTTTATACATGTATTCTAATCTATAAGTGACACTAAATATCATGGAAATTATCCATTTATGCGCTTTTTTAAAATCACGATTCCTTAATATTTATTACTTCATGTTGGTGATAGTTGAACTAAGTTTACTTCGAGAGATTTCTATCAATTTTTCTTTCAAAAACTGAACATGATCGACATTGTTTTTAATCCCACCCCATTTCAAACCCAATTCATGTCAAGGATCATCCTTATTTTGTAAAAGGCGAATACAGATTGGAAGCTGTCGAAGGTTTCAAGTATTCAGGCTCTGGAAAGAAGGCACTTAATGTCATGACACCAGAGGTTCGTCACTGCTGGTAACAGGTGTTTTTATAGGCTTCGAAAATAGTTAAAATCTAAATTTTATCAGCAGAAAAGTAAAACTACTCATTTACAAATCCTTGATAAGGCCTGTGTTCTCCCATATGCTGCAGAAACAGAGGAAAGAAAAGGAGACTCTTGCTATATTTGAAGGAAGAGACATTAGAAGTATTTTTGGAGGTTTAAATTATGATACTATTTGGAGAAAAAGAACCAATTTAGAAATTTATAGACTTTTTAAACAACCAGATATTGTTATATTCACTGCAATAAAGGTTAAAATGGGCAGGATACATGATAAGATTGGACGACAATCGAGTCACAAAAAAGATCTTTGTGGCCAGACCCTATTGTGGATCGATTACTTAGAAAAAGAAAACTATTCATGTCAGAAACTGGACAGCATGGAATGGAATTCTCAGGAAGGCCCTGGGCTGTCGGGCCATTGAAGCCTACAGCATTTATTTAAAACCGGGATTACTATGGGAGTAGTTGCAAAAAATAAAGAAACAAAACCATGCAAATAGCACGACAAAAATATTTAATATTTTCATTGCCTTATTCACCAGCTTCAAAGTCTTAAACATTCGATTTTTTTTTTAAAGTAGCCTCTAAAATTGTAAATTATATATTCGAGATTAATTCTTCCCATTTTGCTTCTTTTCTGGAAGATTTAGAATATGATCCTTCGATAGCTCCATTTAAAGAACAGAACTCGTTCTCAATGAAGCACTGTAATTTTTAACTCTGTTTATTCCGGAGGCTTATAGCCAACTCGATTGAAGACGATTTAAATAATCTGAAGTCCATCGACTCTAAAATAGTTGAGTCATCTACGGAGCCTTTCAAATCTGGATCCGGCCAGGAGGTTAATGGTGAGCCAATTAAAAAAGGAGCTGGAGTTGGAGCTAAATCATCATCGGGATCTTCAGAGGTCGTGAATTTAAAACGGCCTCCACTTGTGTGACAAGTGTAAAAAATTCTTCATGAGTAAGAATATTATTTCCCACAACCCTTTTGAGGTGACTCCTTAAAGATTTAACTCCAGCTTCCCACAAGCCTCCAAAGTGAGGTGTGGCAGGAGGATTAAAATGCCATTTAATACTCTCAGAAGCAAGAAAATCATCAAATGTTTTGGAACTTTTCTTTTTAAATAGCTCTTTTAAAATTTTACGAAACTCATTGTGTTGGCTCCTACAAAGTTAGTTCTATTGTCACTAAAAATATCGCTTGGTCTACCTCTACGAGATATAAATCTTTTTAATGAACCAATAAATGCTTCAGTACATAAGTTACTTACAATTTTTAAATATGTGAATGGCTTTAACAACAAAACATACAAAAATACAAATATAACATTTATACACTTTTTTCGCTCTACCTGAAATTAATTTTATATGGAGAGAACCACAAAAATCCAATCCAACTTTGTTAAACACTCTCGCAATGCTTACTCTGGCATTGGGGTAAACCTTTTGAAGCTTTCTCTCCTAGTAAATTTAGTAGAATCTCTGCCTTTCCGGTACATTTTTGTTATTGTAAGCTCTCTCTAAGGACGTAAAAAAGTATCCCCACCCTTCCGATTTACTCGGCACCTTAATTGTAAGTGTTCTCACACTTTTAATGAAAACATCAATAGACGTTTCAGTTTCACATTGGTTGAAAGAAGTCTCGCCATTACTTGCATTAGTTCTTAGTTGTGCTATAATTCTAACTCTCTCTAACTTAAGACGTTCTAGATCTAATTGACCGTTATGCTTGGATTCTAGGGTTCTAGTTTCTTCTAATACCTGCTCTATCACGGTTTTCACGAAATCATAATCTTCTTTATACACATCGCTCTCCTCAATTAACCGTTTTAAATCAACCCTTTTTGCATCCTTTGGAACAGTCAAACCTATCTCCTCAGCAACCAGCTTCAGTTCATCCTTCTTTAATTTAACTATCGACATTTTGCTCTAACAACTCTATTCACTTACTCAAGAAAATACTAAAACTCACGCAACTTTAAACTGACCGATACGAAAATTAACTTCAACTTGAGGAATTAATTATTCTACACTCAAATATTCAATTAACACTCAAAGAACTAATTATCCACACACAATACTCAAAAAATTAACTATTCACAATACTCAAAGAATTAACTATTTACAATACTCAAAGAATTAACTA
>BMAV01014962.1:312522-392189 GCA_019973955.1 Trichonephila inaurata madagascariensis
AATACTCAAAGAATTAACTATTTACAATACTCAAAGAATTAACTATTCACAATACTCAAAGAATTAACTATTTACAATACTCAAAGAATTAACTATTTACAATACTCAAAGAATTAACTATTCACAATACTCAAAGAACCAAATCACAATACTCAAATTGCAATACTCAGATTTCAATACTCAAGAACTAAATCACAATACTAAGATTTCAATACTCACGGACTAAATTACTCAAATCTCAAAGGAACATGTTTGCTCTCAGCTCAATGCCAGGACTGCTTTCACCAGAGACCATGACCATTTCTCGAATCCTCTAATCATGGTTAATACTATTATCAATAATAGTAATCCCATAACACATTCCAACATTTTTAAATCATCAAATATTTTTTGCCGATCCATCCGGCGAGCTAGGACCATGTATTTTTTTCATGGTCCTAGCTCGCCGGATAGCTCCATTTAAAGGAAAAAACTCGCACTGTAATTTTTAACTCTGTTTATTCCGGAGGCTCCGAACCCCAACTCGTTACATTCACTCACTCTTAGCGTGGGCACGCCCCCTCGCTAATCCTCTTCCCTTCACCGCATTTGCGAAGCAATGTCAACACGAACAAGTGGCAAGGCGCTCAACCAATGCACTGATCCATCATATATATATCATACGAAAGTTCAATGGCTAAGATGATTCTTCAAGTTGTTGGATGAAAGAATAATTTTCTTAAAAACAAAAAGTTGCGAATGTGCCGAATGACAATGGATAAAAGGGGGACCTGGCTTTCTTAGATGATATTATATGTCAACTCAATCTCAAGCTTCAAGTAAGCGTCATGTTGTTACAGCGATATTTGAAAAACACTAATGCTTTCAAGTTAAAACTTTTAAGTTGGCTAAACAAAAGGAAAAGAAATTTTCTTTTTCTTTTAAACCTGTCTATCTATTGATTAAACCACCTAAATTAAAATTTACGGAAAAGGCTTGACAAATTAAATTGATAGAAACCTAATTCAATTGAAGATTTTCTGATTTGATAAGCTATATAAAATATAATTTCGTATTTTTACTTCACCAGTATCTTTCAATAATAAAATTGTAGACGAAAACTTACAAATAGAGTTAATTGAAATTCAATACAATTCTTAGTTGAAGTTGTGAAGAAGCATATCTCTTTCCCCTATTTTCCAACAGATATCTTGCCCTTTGCCGACAGAAGCTGCGAAAATTCCAGGCATTTCCCTAATTGCTGGGAAGGAATTTCGTAACTGGGTGGTCGAGTTTCGGCACCTTTTTTCCCAGCTGACCGGACTGTCAAAAAGAGGCGCCTTAACATTATGTATTCATTTTCCCACAACTCGGTGACGACGTCGCATCTGAGAACGTACAAATGTGCACCCAGCCTCGGTGCCTCTTTGGTACTAGCGGAAACGAGACCGATTTGGCGCGGCAGAAGGGTAAGACATCAAGAGAGCCGAGACCGGAAGGCGGCAGAAGAACCAGGGGGGACTGAGGCCGACAAAGAGATGAAAGGTGGATAACTGGAAGAAAGAGATGATATAAAAAGGGCAAGAGAGTCCGGACAAAGAAGAGACTGGATTTTTGAAGGGAGCCATTCGGACGTCCCTTGAGCGATAGGAAGAGCGATAACGAGCCCGCGAAGTACAGCGGTCTCCTGGCTTGGAAAATCAAGGAACGGAAGAGAGTGCGAAAGAGACTCGAAATCGTTACGGACCCTTTTGATATTGAACGGTAATAGAATATACCATTTTATTTATTTATTTATTTATTTTTTGATGATTTTCATATGGAAATAAATAGTTAACCTAGAGCTGAGTGAAATCGTTACAGCTATACTATTTGTATATCTGGTGGCAGCGGGTTACATTTAAATGGAATAAATGCTGGAATTTACACCTGAATAGTAAAAAGGATTAACTTCCGAATCGAGTGTGACGGACTCTTTTGTGTGTGTGCGCGATATACGAGAGAAACTGCCCAGTCAAGAGTGTGGACTGTTTATACCAGTGGAGTTAAAAGTTCGCCGAAGGAAAAAAAAGGGTCTGGCTCTACGAAGAAGTTCTTCAAAAAGTGTGCTTTTTTTTCTATTATGTTAATTTGTGTACGGGGCTAGAATCGTGTTTTTATTTTATGATATTGATAGAGGCGTACGGTTGTAGTGTAAAGTACTTATTGTCAATTTTTGCATAGTTACTCTTTACAGTTTTTAGGCAATACCAATAGGATTGTATTGTTTTAGTATAAATGTGATTTTTTCATTTACTGTAGCACTCTTGTTTAGTTGTTTATTGTGTATTATTGCATAGTTACTTCGGAATATTTTAGTTGTACTAATAGGATTGTATTGTTTTGGTATATGTGTGTTCTCTTCAATTTATTGTAGTACTCTTGTTTAGTTGTTTATTATTGCATGATGACTTTCCTTTTAAGATTAAGAAAAGGTGACTTGTTAGAGGTAGCAAGGGAATTAGGGGTGGAAGTCATCGGTGATCTAAGAAAAGTAGAAATTAAGAATAGAATTTTACAAAATGAGAATAATGATATAGAAACGATTAAAGCGGTGATGGAGGGAGTTTTAGAAGAAAATGAAAGGGAGGAAAAAGAACGGGAAAGACTAAGCAGGGACCAAGAGTTTGAGGAGCGAAAACAAATTAGGGAATATGAGCTGGAGCGGTTAAGATTGTCTAACGCCAATGATACGGTTAGTGTATCGTCTGCCGATTTAGAAGGGCAAGGGGTCAATAGACGTGTTAATTAAAAAGACATGGTGCCTAAATTTGATGCAAAAAATGCAGATATTAATCTATTTTTTTGAAATTTTTGAGAGGCAAGCCAAGAAGGAGAAAGTTTCGGACGACAGGTGGGTTTCAACTCATTCCGTTGCTCCCTGTGGAAACGACTGAATTGATAGCGAAAGAACCCCCGGAAAAAGAAGACGATTATCCTCACATTAAAAAATTACTTTTAAATAGATTCCAGCTGACTCCCGTAGCCCTTAGAGATAAGTTTGAATCCCATCAGCGAAGACCAGGTACTTTATGGTCAGATTTTGTTTTTGACTTAAGATCTTATTTGGAAAATTGATTGGCCGGAATGAAAATAAAAGATCTGAAGGAGTTAAAAGAATTGTTAGTGACAGAGTAATTAAAAAAGAGAGCCCCCATTGAGGTAGTGGACCATTTATCGATTCATGGGATAATTTTAAGGACGCTACTGATCTAGCAGAAAAGTTAGACCATTTCGAAGCGGTAAAAAAAGTACATAGAAAACAAAATACGATGAAAGTAGGTGGCGGAAGCAATTTGATAGGCAACCGGTCGTAGGCAACAAGGTAAATCAGTTTAGCGGAAAACATAAGCAAGTTAACACTCCAAACAAGGGATCTTATAGGAATGAGGGATTCCAGGGAAATGTACAAACTAAGAGAGATAGTCAACGGGAACGGGAGAGACCATTCGAAAGAAAAAAACCCATCATTTGTTACTATTGCAATGAAGTCGGTCACATAAAACCCTCTTGCCCTAAACTTACAAAAAACAATGTTGAAACAGTGGCTAACTTATAAGTAAACTCCGGGAATGAGGACTCCTTTGAGAAATTTAAAGTAAAATTTGAAATAAATGGCGTGGAGCGTTTGTGTTTGAGAGATTCTGGGTCCGCAATAGACGTGTGCACCCGCAGTTTGATAAACGAGAACGATATTTTGGGGGAATATGTTTGGCTCAAAAGCCCATTGGATGACGTGTGCCACTGCCTACCACTCGCAAAAATAAAATTTAAAACCAAGGGGGGTGAGTTTTACACGAAGGCAGCAGTCAAAGCAAACAGCCAATCGGGCGAACCTTACTTGTTGGGAAACCGCACAGCTGATCTAATTGAGTCGAGGGAAAAGGAGGTGCACACGATAAATGCGATTGTGACGCGAAGCGCCAGTAAAGTAGCTTCGGTTGAGAGGGGAAGGGATGCAGGTTTAAACGCGGCGAGCGAGTTTTCAATTGAAAACACGGATCCAGTTCTTCCCACTCAAAAGGATGGAAATGAATCAATGACAGAAATTCCGGCGTTTGACGGAAAGAAGGCGTGGCTAGCCCAAATAACGAGTTCTGACTTTAGTTCAGAGCAAAAGAAGTGCCCCGACCTCCGTGCATTGTGGGAAAAAGCCAAATTAGGTGTGGACGGAGAATTTCGGATTGTGGAAGGAAAGTTGGTTAGAGTTACTAGAACAAAAAGAGGGGACGAAATACGACAATTGTGTGTGCTCTTGAAATTCAGACTAGAAATTAACCGGTTGAGCCACGATGAAATTGGGGGACATTTGGGTGTCACAAAAACCAAGGATAGAGTTTTGCGCTATTTCTTTTGGCCAAATAATTACAAAGACATTGAGGAATTTGTAAAATCGTGTGATGCTTGTCAGCGTGTGGGCAAGCCTCGTGATAAAGTAAAGGCGCCGTTAAATTTAGTTCCGATAATCGCAGAAGTCTTTTCGAAAATAAACATCGACGCAGTAGGGCCACTCCCCCTTTCCACCAAACGAAACCGATACTTGATTACGGCCATATGTGTAACCTCCAAATATCCTGAGGCAATTCCGGTGGAAAATATAACCTCTGTCAGTGTGATAGACGCTCTTTTGTTAATTTTCTCCAGAATAGGTTTCCCAAAGACGATTCAATCGGATCTCGGGACCTCATTTACGAGCGAACGGACAAAAACCTTTTTTGACAAATTCGGAATACGGGTGGTCCATTCCTCTGTCAGCCACCCACAGAGTAACGCCGTGGAAAGAGTTCATAGAACTTTAAAACACGTCTTGAAAGCTCTTTGCGTCGAATCTGGGGCAGATTGGGAGAACACTGTTGCATCAGCATTATTTGCTTTGCACACAGTTTCTCATGAAAGCACTGGGCTTAGCCCCTCTGAATTGGTAATGGGAAGAAATTTGAGAACCCCGCAAACGCTAATTTATGAGAGGTGGCAAGACAAGGGAGAAACGAGGGAAACGGTAGTAGAGTATATTCTACAACTGGTAAATAGACTTAAGCGTTGCCAAAAGTTCACGGTTACACAGATGGAAGAATGCCAACAAAAAAGGAAGACTTGGTACAATCGGAACTGCGTGGAAAGGAAATTTCTTAAAGGCGATCTGGTAATGGTAATGGCCACCTCCCTACGGAATAAAATGGATGTAAATTGGATCGGTCCGGGAAAGGTTTTAAATAAAATTTCGGAGATCAATTATGTGGTAGATTTACCGGGGAAAAGGGATACAATTTATCATGTCAACCGTATGAAACCATATCATCGGAGTCCAGAAGCTGTAAACCTAGTAATAGAAGAGGTTTCGGAAGATATTAAGAAGGATGCGGAAATCCCTTACCCGTCAAAACGGAGCACTACGTTCGATTACGAGGAGGTATGTAAAGAGAGCCATTTATTAGACAAGTTATCCACTGATCAGATTAAAGAGTTAAAAAACGTAATAATTAAAAATAGAGAAGTGTTTTCCTCGGACCCAGGGACAACTCATTTAATGAAAATGGATATCGAGTTAATTTCAGAAAAACCCATTAAAACGAAACCATACCGCATGTCCCCTTGACAAATCAACATCTTAAAAGATGAAATAAAACGACTACAGGACTTGGGAGTGATCGAGATAGGTCAATCTGACTTTACGTCGCCTCTCATTCTGGTTGAGAGTCCATATCGGGATCCAAGGCCATGTGTAGATTATCGCCGCCTAAATGGAGTAACACGCATAGAGTTTTTCCCTTTGCCGAACATAGAAAAAAATTGTGGAAAGGGTTAGCGCCGCACCATATGTGACGGTAATGGATTTGGCAAAAGGTTATTTTCAAATTCCCTCACACCGAGAGCTCAAAAGTATGCGGCTTTTGTCACGCCTTTCGGTACTTATATCCCGAAAAAAATGATGTTCGGCTTAGTATGCGCTCCTTTTTACTTCTGCAAACTAATGGCACAGGTTTTGGAAGGATTAGAGTCGTTTGCTCTCCCCTACATTGATGACACAGCCATCTTTTCCCAAAATTGGAAAGACCATGTGATGCATATTGACCTTGTGCTAGGGAGACTAAAAGCGGCCGGTGTAAAAGTAAAACCTTCGAAATGCAGATTCGCGCAGGAGGAGTAGTTATTCCTCGGTCATACCGTAGGTTCTGGGAGTAGGTCCCCTAGTGATATGAAGATAAAGGCTATAAAAGATTTCCCTCCTCCCACTACTAAGACCCAAGTGAGATCTTTTTTAGCTATCGTAGGATACTACGCTCATTACATCCCAAACTATAGCGAGATAGCGTCACCCTTGACCGACGCCCTAAAGGGAAAAATTAAGAGAGAAAGCATTTCGTGGGATGAAAGATGCGAGAAGGCGTTAGCAGAATTGAAGGGTAAACTTGTCTCGAAACCTATTTTGTTTGCTCCGGATTTCTCGAAAGATTTTATTTTGCAGACGGACGCAAGTGATATAGGGCTGGAGTAGTTTTGTCGCAGAAAATAAACGGTGAGCAACACCCTATTCTATACCTAAGTAAAAAATTTTCAAGGGTGGAAAGAAATTTTAGTACGGTAGAAAGGGAGTTGGCTGCGATCATATTCGGCTTAAAGAGGCTAAAGCACTACTTAGATGGTGAGAGGTTTGTTATAGAAACCGATCACAACCCCCTAAAATACCTAAACAAAATGCGGGGGCAGCAATCCCAGACATCAAAGATGGGCTTTAAGTCTACAACCGTTTAATTTTGAAATTCGGCATAAACCAGGAAAACTTCATGGGAATGCCGACGGATTAGAATGATGCCTTTTCAGTTTTCTTCTTTTAAATTATTCTTTTTTCTGTGTGCGTGAATGTATGTTTGTGTTGTATGTGTAAAAATGATTAAGGTGATTGTTATCAAATCTTTGAGCCTCTTGGTATGCAAAATAGAGATAGAATAAAAAGGAACAACTGGTAAAATCCTCGCGGAGAATTGACTTAGTGTTATTTTAGTTATGTGTGTATTTAAGTTAATTGCTCTGCCCGAGAATGGTCTCACTGAATCAGGACCACTCGCAGAGTTGCCAGTAGTGAGATGTAACTTCCTAGTGTCCCATGAAATGGACACTTGAAGGGGGGAGGCAGCTGTGACGAAGCATATCTCTTTCCCCTATTTTCCAACAGATATCTTGCCCTTTGCCGACAGAAGCTGCGAAAATACCAGACATTTCCCTAATTGCTGGGAAGGAATTTCGTAACTGGGTGGTCGAGTTTCGGCACCTTTTTTCCCAGCTGACCGGACTGTCAAAAAGAGGCGCCTTAACATTGTGTATTCATTTTCCCACAACTCGGTGACGACGTCGCGTCTGAGAACGTACAAATGTGCACCCAGCCTCGGTGCCTCTTTGGTACTAGCGGAAACGAGACCGATTTGGCGCGGCAGAAGGGTAAGACATCTAGGGAGCCGAGACCGGAAGGCGGCAGAAGAACCAGGGGGACCTGAGGCCGACAAAGAGATGAGAGGTGGATGACTAGGAGAAAGAGATGATATAAAAAGGGCGAGAGAGTCCGGACAAAGAAGAGACTGGATTTTTGAAGGGAGCCATTCGGACGTCCCTTGAGCGATAGGAAGAGCGATAACGAGCCCGCGAAGTACAGCGGTCTCCTGGCTTGAAAGATCGAGGGAACGGGAGAGAGTACGGAAGAGACTCGAAGTGATTACGGACCAGCCCGCGAAGTACAGCGGTCTCGGTCTCCTGGCTTGGAAAATCAAGGAACGGAAGAGAGTGCGAAAGACTCGAAATCGTCACGGACCCTTTTGATATTGAACGGTAATAGAATATACCATTTTATTTATTTATTTATTTTGATGATTTTCATATGGAAATAAATAGTTAACCTAGAGCTGAGTGAAATCGTTACAAAGTGAAAATGTATAGAATTTTAAATTCCAGCTCTTTATACATATTTATATTGCTATCCTAAAATGCTATCGTTTACTACGCGTTCAATGAATATATTCAGTAGAACTGATTTATGTAAGCAACTATTTTCTTTAATGGAAAAAAAAGGTTTCATGATTAACCCCGATCAACATTTATCATCAATCATAAAATTTTATCAGCTTAATACATTCAATTAAATTTCGATGACTTGCTTTGTGAAAAGCAATGCAAAATATTTTATAAAAAGTAATATTAAACAATATTTCTTATTATAACTATTTTGTTTTCTTATAAAAGATATGAAATATTTAAAGCTTGATTGTAAAACTGACATGGAATATGAAACAACTATGTATGCATATTATAAAATGCATTGAACTTGAGTCTAATAAATACATAATATAATCATTCTAAAAATCATGTTTTATTAATTTTGTTAACATTAAAAATATGCGGCCCCCGACTGAATATTAAATAGACCATGTGACCCGCAATATCATCTGAATTTGACATGCCTGGTCTAACAGAACATTTTATTTTGTTGCATGATACAATGATCTAAAAAGAATGTCCTACATCTTAAGTGCGCTATAAAATTACGGCAATTCACAAAAAGCCTTTTATCTAATTCAGAAGCTTACTTAAAAGAGAAGAGCTGCAATCGAAATTAACTTCACGAATAGAAAACTAATTATTTCAAGTGCTCTGTCGCGTTCGTGCTTCAATGTGTTCTCGTTTGGTTGATTGCGCCGCATTTCAAAGCAACAGTCTTGAAAACATGGACAATGCCTGAGCTGGCACTTCACACCCCACGCCAACGGAAGGACTTTGATCTTCGACGGATTTAACGTGCCTCTACACCAATACTCTCGACCATTCTATCGACGCGGACCGGTCAACGTTCGATAATTATTATTGCTGAGGTGAGAGGACTTTGTTTATATTGTTCTGATTCAAAAATTCTAACTTAATTGTTTTTAAACATGCCTTCAAATAACTAAAAATCAATATAAAGTGATTTAAGGTATGTGACTACCTTCGGAGCCCTTTCTTTTTTAAACATATAAATTTTCAACTAAATAAACACTTTTTTTTATTTGAAATGGGGCATAAAACTAGGAATTCAAGTACAATTTCCACAAAACTAAAAATAATTTTAGATAAATTGGGAATTTTGAGTTAAATTTTAATGAAAAATTGCAGTTGCGGTAAACCTTGTACTGAAAATTCTAATTAATATATTCGAATAATATTTAAATAGTACATAAATAACATCATTATCTGTGTTAAGAGCTTAACAAGAATTTGTAATACTTTTGAAAGTTTTTGAAGTATGTCATTTTTTTATGCAACACAATTTTTTTATATAAAAAACTAATGTTATTTTCTAACAAAAAGTATAATAAAATACATAAAACACAGAGATTAGATTATAGTCTATACTAGAGATAAAACTAAGTAAAACAGAATCTGAAAAGTTCAATTCAATATCTTAAAAGGAAAGTCTGTAGTGAACTTTGCCGTGAAGCAAAAAATTGAAAAACAGTTTCTCAGAAAATGGAGATTTACAGATTTTAATAGAGTATAAAAAATTTTCTTTTAATTATATATACATTTTTTAAACTCACCATATTTATAGGTCAAGATCTCTTAAGCTTCATGTTTAACTAATTTGGACTTTTTTTTTTTTTTTTTTGCTGTTTTCTGGAGAGTTTTATAGACTATAACAATTATCGTTTTTAGTGAAATTTTGATGAAAAATTGCCGTTACACAAAATTCTAATAAATGTATTCTAATAATATTTATGCAGTTCGTAGTGTTTTATATGTGTTAGGAATTAAAAGATTTGTAATACTTTTGAAAGTTTTTTAAATATGCCAAATTTTATGTAAAAACCAATTTTTGAAAAAATTAATGATTTTTTTTTCTCGCAAAAAAGCACATAAATATATATACAGAGATAAGATTTTGATTCATAACACAGATAGAACTAAATAAAACATGTTTTGAAAATTTCAATTCAATATCTTAAAAATATTTTGTGTAGAGATCTACTTCCGGTTTTTGTAAACTCCATTTCTGGTTTACTAATCATGGTATAACTTTGCTTCCAAATACCGTAGAAACAAAAATAGTGTTTTTGGAATCTTAAATGTGTGGGCTATAAAATAAAATCATAAAAGGAATTTCGCAAGTTTTCACCCAAATGGCGAATTTTGGGTAGTCACATACCTTTAGATTTTAATTCCCTAGAACGCTCCTTAATACATGACAGCAAATAAAATGGAAATTTAGTGTTCTTTGAGCTGCCCGCGGATCGGTCCGAGGACCACTGCTCTACACAATGGATCTTCAGTGACGCTACCCACAACTGGACAATGCCGTCCATAACCACGGCATCTTCAAACGTACTATGGAAGTTTGATATTTAACTTGCATTTGCTCCTTTACACATCAGGTCTTTAATTGTGCACCATGACTCGATAGAGAAAAGATCGCCCACAACACCTCGGGTGTCACGTTTTATATTGTATATTTGTTTGCATGGGAGATGTTATACCTTTGTATTTTTTTTAATTAGGTAAACACCACTGTTCGATTTGCAAAAACAAGAGCTCAAAAAACAGCTTACAGCAGCTTTTTATATGAGGTACGATCCAAAACTTGGGGAATTGCGGCCATTGCTGACGACGAAAGCAAGTACGTAAAGTTAAACTGCTTGAAATGGATTCTCCCAACCCTTCCCTATCTGCCCAGGTTGGTTTTGTCCATATCATATGCTCAAACCGCAGCTGTTATCTTCCGAAATTAGTTAGATTTGCTCCGCGACTTAAGAAAGACGGACGGCCTTTCTTGAACAGCACTGCAACATTAAATTCTGTCAACGCTTACATAAAACACCAATGGAGATTTTGGAAATGCTAAGAAAGGTGTATGGGGACTTGAACCATGGCGATATCCATAGTTTACGAATGGAATCGGCGTTTTAAAGAGGATTTTGTTGGTGTCTGAATGTGTTCGAAAAGATCGTCACCCAACACATACTCATATCGCTGAGGCTACACACTTCTCGAAGACAAATTGAGTTCAACACGCACCAAGTGTCCAGTACATTGTCCCTGACAACTGAACAAAAGGAGGCACGAATGACGTTATTTAATCAACAAGGTCCCAGGTTTTTTGAACCACAGCATAACAGATGATGAAACGTGGTGTTATTTGTTTAACATCCAATCGAAGCGTACGTCTTCAACATGGAAGTCTCACCGCCACCCAAAAAATTCCGTAGGGTCGAAGCAAATGAAAAGTACTGATGGAGGTATTTTTTGATTCTCAAGGAATTGTGCCTTCAGAATTCATTCCCCGAACAGTTAACAAAAAGCATTTTTATGCGTTTTACGTCTTTTGAGGGAATTCATTCGTCGGCATCTTCTGCATGACCACGCACCAGCACATGGATCCCAATTGGTAAGAGTTTCTCGCCAAAACTCGCACTAACATCCTTCCACTCACCAGATTTAGCCCCGTATGACTTTTACCTATTCCCATTATTGAAAAAGCATTTACAGGGAAGCCGTTTACAGTCATCAGATGAGGTGAAAGCAGCATCGCAGGAGGTTGTGAAAAATGGCTTCCAAAAGTTATACGAACGCTGGCAGAAGTGTATCATCACCCAAGGGGAATACTTTGAAGGTGGATGTGCATCTATTCAGTGTAAGGTTTCTTACACCTTGACCTCGAACTTTTGGATCATACTACGTACTCCATGGCGTAAATAGGTTTTAACTGATAAATGCTTCTTATGGAGAAATCACAATTGCCCTTCCTCAAGGAAAAGAAAGAAAATTTTGTTTAATTAAAAACTACGCCCATATCTTCGGGGCCAGAAAAAAAAGGAATCGCAGATGCGCGGTTTTTACATAACATACTTTTCACACTTATGTTTTTATAACGCCCTTTAATAAGTTTCACTTGTATGTGTACCGGAATCTTTGAACTCAATTTTCACCCACTTCAAAAGGTCAGATTAATTCGAAATTTTGCTCACTTGTTCAGGACCGATGACAATACAATAATTTTGTTCCATTGTTCTGATCAGGATCATTAGGACTAACGATTTCTCATTTTCAGATCCCATCCCGCATCTGGCGACTAATTTCAGATCCCATTTCCAGATTTGATGACTAAAAGATTAAGTTTCAACAAGAACAATTCCATTAACTATAAAAAAGTGTTTTTAAGTTTTTTTTAAACTGTAATTTATTTCATAACTAAATCTCAAGCCATAATTTTCAGATATAATAAATCGAAAAAAAATTTAATGCGACTATTCATCCATTTTGTGTATTCCGTGAAGTCTTTAAAAACAATGATGAAAGATTTACCTTTCTGATGCCGAAAAGTTATAAAAGGAATTATTTATTAACTGAGAAATCCATCAGTCGCAGAAAAAAATGCATACAAAGTACGAATACAGCGTTTTACTATGGTAAGAATGTAATTTCAAAAGCTTACCATGATTATGGCTCGTAAAATGGAAGCAGACCTTTCGATATCGGAAAGAAAACAGTCGCCAAAATTGCGATTCCTCCGGAAACACGCTTTGCAAGCCAAAAGGATGAGTGAAACTGGTTTTGTTTATGTACTCGTGACTGCGCCGCACGATTCCGTATAAATTTGTAATACAATTTTTACTTCTCAGAATCATTCTTTTACAATTCAGCACATCGCTCGAGCGCCTTCAATTCTTTTTTCCAACGTCGAAAAAAAAAAAAAAAAAATCCAAGCATTGAATCAACAAGTATTAAAAAATCATTTTTAATAATAACTCAAGTCATTTTATTGAGAAAAATTAAAATACGCCTTTTTTTAATCATTATTTGCAGTATGCTGCAAAAGATATCTTGGGGTGGGGGAGGGGGAATTCAATTCCTTCAGTTTGAAAACAAGATTTTATTTCATAGAGAGGGCCGAGTGTATTGAAACCAGTGGTTGGGTTACATTCGGCCCAAAACATTCGTTTAACACTAGCAACTACTTGTAAATAGTAAGGTGAACAGTACCGCAGTTTATCCATTGAGCGCCCAGGGGTTCGGAGAAGCTGGCCTTAACAAGATTTTCTGGTTATAAAATTCGATGTAAAGGAGGGCCTGCCGCTCAAGGCCCGAAATAAGCTTAAACCGACACTGAAGGTGAAGGAATAAGCGGACGATAGTCGAAAATTATTGAAACCTCCCCATCCTGCAATACCAAAACAGTAAATCCCTTGTGAAAGAGAAAATGAGGTAACTTTAATAACCATAGCTTGCATTTCAGTCCAAATTTTGCAGAACAAATTATGAATGAATTCCATTCAGAGATTTAGATTTTAAAAGGATGAACTCTACCACCAATGGCGTACACAAGGATGGGGTTTGGGAGCCTTCCATACACCACACCACATTTTTAATTTTCGGCATAAATATTATATCTCGGTGCTTTCGTCTACGTATTTTTAAAAAAAAATTCCCCTTCCCACACTCGAAAGTAGTCTGTGTACGCCACCAATAACCCCCATAGTGCAACATTACTTCATTAGGGTGATGCCCCTTCCTTTTCTTTGAATATGTCCGCGGCTTCATCCAACATTTTAGAAGCATAGCAAAATAGGACATGTATATTCTAAGACAAGCAAATTTATTGCAGTAAATAATGTTATAAATTCTTCAAAAGTTTTTCTTGATTATAACTTAACTAGCTGGTCCGGCCACGTTTTGCTGAGGCTTTGTTGTAATACGTTGATTTAATATTATTCTAAGCTATTCCATGCAGTCAAATAAATATTCCCTTACAATTTCGTAGAGTTAAAATTTAGCATAATGTTTTTTGTTATGCGCATTTTATTCACACATCTCCTATTTGATTACAGTATAAATCATGTTGTCAAGTAACTACACGTGACGATTTAATTTCATAAATGAGGTGAATAACGGTGATTTTTAGCAAATTTTTATTTTAAATTATAACAAAAAATAATTAATAACTACACGGCAGTGGCGCACACAAAGAGGGTGCCCTAGGTGTCCGAACACCCCCCATAGCCCTTGATTTTGTTTCGATTGGTTATAATCCTATGTATATATTACGTAAAATTTAATAATTAATTTCAATAATTAATGCTAATTATGTATTCAAAAATTAATTTTGTATTGTTTTTGTTCCCGAAAATCGACAAAATCAAAAGAATATGTTGGGTGGCGTATTGGAGCATGATACCAAAATGGTCGACTTTCAACCCTGGACCCCTCCCCCCTTGAAAAATTTTTGTGTGCGCTACTGCTATACAGTGTACAATATTTTTCGGTAACCTGTCTTATGCTAACTCAAATAGATTCGATGGTTTCCCCACGCGTTAGCATGCAACAAATAGTTGCCCATGCGGGAAACGTGGATTTTCTAAGTCGAAGCCCCAAATGGTCATTGTTCGGCTTTGAGATTTATTTATGGCCATCGCGAATTGGAGCCTTTTGAATTTTATTGGAGATTCTCCGACAGTATGGGAGTGGAATACGTTGCAACATATTATTTCTCCTTTAAACTTTACAATCCAAAATGGTTGCTTCAAAAAGTCTCCCGGTAATTTTTTTAATGACCCCAAACGTGTACCGTTGCATTATCCAAGTGTGGATTTAAGTTACGCAGCAGAATAACCAGTAAACTAATCTTCAACCGATTGATTGATTGAATATTAACGTCGCACTGTTCAGCTACACGAGGGCTTTTGGCGACGGACCACGTCATTTTGAACCATGGTCAAGTGACGTGGACGACACCACACCAACGGGAGGACGTTTCAGCTCTCGACAGATTTAACATGCATCGCTGCCCTACACGGCGGGTCTTTAGTGGTACGGGGCTCGAACTCGTGACAAGGCAAGCCGCGATCCGATACCCAAACCACTCGGCCGAATCTTCAACAGAAGAGTGTGTGTGGTGGTGGCATTCCTGATAAATCCAGAGAATTCAAAAACACAGTTGAAAAATTTAGGGTTTCGTTTTCATCAACAGTAGTGTTGATTAATTTAAAAGGCAGTAGATCACCTGGTAACAACTACATATCTGGAAGTTTATTTCGTTAACATCAACATATTTTCTGCCTAACATGATTACAGAGCCACAATCATTATCTAGATATTCAGTATATCTAGGAAGACATTTTTTTGTCTGAACGAAAGCACAAATTGTCTAGCAATTTGATATATCATGTATTGGGATGCAGTTCTACTTTACCGTATTTACTATCCAGAACTTGGTTAGAAAATATTTGCGCCGATTGATCTTCTTGCAATTGTACTCGCACGTTTATGGTCAATCGAAGTGTCACGACTTTTTCATATAAACGATTGTTTTAAACATGCGTTAATCTCGTGAGCACAAGTAGAGCGAGAAATGACAAGCAATGTCTGTCGGAAATCAACATACTATAGTAGAATAGCACACCCGAATATTTTTTCGTTGCCGTTTAAATCTTATAAAGTCCTATGTAATGCTTCGAGTGAATGTTTGTGGGTCATGGTACATTAATCTGATTATGGTTGAACTCGTTAGCAATACCGTAGCCCTTCAGTTTTTTTTAAATGTTACAAATTGCGTCTGGTTTCTTATGAATGTCTTACGGCAGCTTGAATGCTGAATGCGTATTTGTCCACCACTAACAAAGTGGCAACAATGCCTGAAGTGCAATTGCCAATGCAGTTTTCTATTGCGATCCTATGTTTGCAAAGCTACGCCTGATAGTTCAGTAGCTACAGGGAATGAAAATCCGGATGCGGGACTCAAACGTAAAGCTATTCTACCTCATTCCTGCAATATCCAACATAGTTACGATAGTTTCCGAATCCAGATTCTCATTCCCCACCCCGAGATGCACCTAATGCCCACTTCGGCTTCCCTTCTACAAAATTCAGTCCCTGAAAGGGGAGGGGGCAATATGGTCGTCCCGCATTATCCGTTAAAGTTACGGGAGTTTTTAAATTGATTTTAGAGTCTTGTTTCCCACCCACAAAAACACCAGGAAAGCACTTTTCACACACCAAAAATTTTAAGTAAACCTCTGCTATGGATCGCGTAAAGTACGGTTGTCTGGCATTAGTTGGAATAGTTACGGGAATTTCCCGAATTGAACTAAATACGTCGGGGATTTGCTTTTTGCGTTCCTACGTTTGCAAGTTAGACAGGTGCCGCTGTCCACGTATCTTACGGTCATCTGGCATTATCCGGCAAAGTTACTGGAACTCCTAAAATCCAATTTCAGAATCTCATTCCCCGCAACAAAATGCACACGCGACTGACTTTCGGTGCCCCAATTCGGCCTCTAGAGGGAATGAAAATCCGCACGCGGGACTCGAATGCGAAGCCATTTCCTCTAATTCCAGGAATATCCGGCAAAATTATGGGAGTTTCTGATTTCAGATTCTCATTTCGTGCCCGTAAACGCAACCGGGGGCTACTTTCGGCCCCCTTGAGCCTGCAAGGGGGCATTAGGGTAATCTGGTATTATACGGCAAAGTTACGGGAATTTCTAAAAAATCCGATTTTAAGGTTCTGGTTCACCATCTCGAAATACACCAGAAACGCACTTTTCTCGCTCCAAGACTTTCAGGGCAAGCTTTTGCCACGATTCATATAATAGACGGTTGTCCGGAATTATCCGGCAAAGTTACGGCAATTTCGCCGATCGGACATCAGATTCGGATTGCTCATCTCGAAATACGCAAAACTTTTTAGGTAAGCCCCTGCCACGGTGTGTCTAAAATATGGTCTTCCGGCAAAGTTAGGGATATTATTGGGAAACGATTCGAAATTCGGATTCCACGCCCAGAAATACACCAGGCATTCGCTTTTCGTGCATCTTGGTCTACAAAATCCGCTTCTGCAAACACATTCTTTGCGACATTTCCCGTTTCCCAGATTCTTCACATTTTCGGCAATAAAAAAATTATGACGTTAAGAATTGAAACAAAAAATATCCTAGATTTTTAAGTTGGACAAAATGACACACAATATGCAAAATTATATTAAGATCGGCTGAGAATTTCGGAGTTCGTTGCGGACAAACACCGTGACACGGAATTTTTATATATAAAAATGTAAAACACTCAATATAAACTGATTTTTGAAATTTACCAGATGTATATGTATGACAGTCTTTAAAATCAAAAGAATTTGAAAGGAACACAAGAAAAAAAAATAGCTTTTTTTTAATTTAGGAATCATTTAAATTTACAAGTGTCCTGCATTACAGTTCAAAGACTACAGAAGCACTGAAGTCTGCACTCTAGTTCGGTCTAAAAAATTTTGTGAATTTTAGAACATATTACAGAAGCATCACTTTGAAATAATTAAGAGGAAGGAAATCGGGAAACTTTTAAAAAGAGAAATGTGGACAAGATATGATTTTATTGCATTATCACATTTCAACAGAAGGTAGTTATTCTTTCTTTATGACAGTTTTTCACAACAAGTCCCACAAAAATTCTCAAAATTTTTTAATTACTAGAACATTTTGTAAATAATATATGATATATCAAATAACTATTTTAAAATAATGATTAAAACATAAATAATTTTATAAAATATAAAAATGGAAGAAATAAGAACTTTAAAAAAACTTTCAATTTACATAAAAAAAATTCAGAAATTTATCTTTAACAAACTCTCAACATACACATACAAATATTAATAGTTGTTTCATATATAATTTGATAAGCATATTTTAACAAAAAATAATAAAATTACAAACAGTATTTTTTTAATATAAACAAAAAATAATTCCATCAGGAAATATAACAAAAATACAAAACCATAGCTAGATAAACAGAAGAAAAAAAGTACAGGAAAACAAGTACTTTAACAAATTGAATACAAAATGAAATTGAAAGAGAAATTGTTTATAATCCCCATAAATGACGTATCAGTTATATATCTAAAAGGGCACAGATGGTACAACAGACATACAAGATGAGGTGAAAGCAATGACAACCTTATTGAGAAAAACAATAATGATGCTTCATTTTTTTTATTAAAGTGATACAACTAATGAACAATTTTAAAGCATTTTTTTTCAATCTTAAGCAAACCATTCATTAAATTAGATAAAGGAGGGGGGGGGGGCGGGGAATTAATGGACACTGATTTTAAATAATTTCTCTTTAAAATGCATAGCTATTCTTTTTTTCCCCTAGTCAAATCCATTATTTTTCATGTAATTGAATAACACAAAAAGATCGATCATGATTGTGGTTATAATGTGTCAATTTTTCTCTGAATCATCTAAAAATTACATACAAGCAAATGAATATAAGCATTAACTTCATAAAATCCTATTAAAAAATTCCAATAGAATGGAAGGAAACTCTTTTATCATTTAAATATTCAAAATCAAATACAGTTCAAAATATTTTGTGCAATGGAAATATTCTTCACAAGTTGTATCATCTCTAAGCTTCAAAAAAAAAAAACTTATTTTCCAAGATACACATTAATCAAGAGGTAATGTTCAAATATTGATAGATTAACGAATTTGGTAATTTGCAAAAAGATGCTATGTGCTTATTTAAAAATAAACAATTATTTTTAATTAATTGAAGTAAACACAAAAGACAAGCATAGCAACAATAATTTATTCCAAATGGCACAGAAGTACCTTAAATTGCATTTGGCGATGCATTGAATACATTACACAGTAAGATAAATTAGATGCTATCCACCTTTATTCAGTGAAACTATTTATAAGCTAATAGAAAATAAATTGAATCAAATACTGTAGTGTATTTATTAAGTTTGCTAATGTCAAGATTACTGGTTTGTATAGTGATGCATAAAAATTGAATGATTTAATATTATCAATTTCATTTGAATCATAAAACTAACTGCTTTGAATACAGTTATATGAAAAATTCATTTTGAAAGATCATATATTAAAACAAAACCTCTGATTGTACATACTTTTACCGTTTATTCAGCTTTCATATATAAATTGCATATTGATTAACTCACACAGCTATAAAAATCAAAACTGAGTTTCTTGCAATTTAAACAATTATATTACTCTTTTAATTTTGAACTGGTTTTAAGAATATTATACAATATTTCAGATTTTGCATAAATCTAACATAAAACAGATTTAATTTAAAAACCGTTTATGGCATTATCTTTAAGGACTCAATATTTTTTTTATATCTCATTCCATTGAGATTAAATAACAATGAGCTCATAACAGTTATTACTACTGGGTTATATCCTGGTTTGGATTTTGATTCAGACCAGCTTATAACCCGGTAATGCATGACTTGTTTGAAAATGAGTCTAGCAAAAAAAAAAAAAAATTATAAAAGTATGATATATATATATATATATATATATATATAATCTTGTATAATTGTCTTTTGATAATCTTGTCTCTTTGATAAATAATAAATCTATCAAATTTTGTACATAACTCAACATTAATGTAATAAGTAAATTAATGTATATCCAGCTAAAAAAAATTTAATGTTTCTAAGATCAAAGTATTTAAAATAATTTGCGTGATCTTTTTCTGTTTTTTCTTAATAAAAAGTTTCAAGTACATGACAGTATTTTGCACATACATTATGATAAAATGCCTTTTCTTCTATATATATATATATATATATATATATTTATCAATTCATTCTCTTTTTAGTATCTGTCTATAAATTATGACAAATATTTATTTCTGTATGCAATTGCATCGAATATTTCATATTTTTTAAAGAGCAAAATAGAACAGTCAGTGTGAAGAAAACTTTGTGAATTCAAAATTCACATATGAAAATGTGCATATTGATGCAGAATGAATTTAAAAATTAGGAGGATAATAACTGCGAACTTTCAAAATATACATCATATAAAAGTCAGAAAAATTATTAATCCACAAACAAAGGCAGAAATAAAATAAAGATAAATTATACTACAATAATTTATAAAAGCATGTAAATCAAAAGCAGGTTTTTCCTTTTTTCTGAAAGCTAGATTTTAACTTAAGAAATCCTTAAAATATACATACACTAAAATTCCATACATTCATTACTGATGTGTTATAAACACCAAATAAAGATTTTTTTGAAAAAAAAATATGACTAGTACCAAACAAAACACTAATTTAAATAACTGTCTGACAAAATACATGAGAATAATACAAAGAACACAGCAAATAAAATCTTCCATTGACTTCATACTTAAATAAAAAATAAAATAAATAATAATCCAGAAACAAGAATTTTCATGAAGGAAACTAATCATAAATATTTTTTCCCCTTTCAATTTGATGCAGACTTAAGTAAATGAGTGAGAAACCATTCAATCAAAGGCAATTCCTAAAGGTATATTCACAATTTTTGCATACCTAGGACAATTATATATAAATATATATATACACACACATTGCTGTGTACAAATACAATTCAAAATAAGGTTGTCACAAAATTCATTGAGAACCAACTATTAAAGATCTGTGCTACATATTTCTGAAGAAAGACAATAGGTAAAATAGTAACAAAATAAAAAATGTTACTTATGATACCAAACTAAATACATAGAACCATCAATAAAACAGCAAATCTTAATCCAAGCCCCCTAAGAGTAATTGTCCCTTAAATGATACACACAATGAATAAATTCTACAGTATTCAATTTAAGAATAATCAAATTACAATTTCAATATAAATGCACTATTTCCTATGGGTATACATAATTAACAAAACATATCAATGTTTGCTTCAACTAAAGTCACCTGCATCAAATCAGAATTAATTTTAAGTTGACAATCTTGGTTTAATATTCTCTATGAATTCAAGTATTTTTATTTCAGAGATATTTAGACATGCTACAGAATTGCACCATTTATAGTAAGTTGTTACATTTATATATAAGAAAATCAATGTTGTAAAAATAAAGATATACTATATCAATCACACACACACATATGAGGTTAATTAGAAATTAAATTTCTATTGAACTTTGGTTAGATTGGAAAAAAATTGTCAACAAAAAAAATTCTTTTTATTTAATTTGCAATGAAACTAAATCTGATAGGAAAAATGGTGGAACATAACAGAAACTTTTTAATGATGTGTATATACACAAACATTATATGCACCCACACACACACACATACATATATATATATATATACATTATAAAACTTAAAAAGAACCCTTACAATCTCTGGGAATAGGTTAAGAATTCCTGGGATAGAATTATGATATGAAAAAGAAAAGAATAAAAATTTACACAAAGGATAATTTTGAAAGAGGAAAATGGGATTGTCACAATACAGATAATCTAACCAATAGCAGCATGGTAATTTGTAGCAGTCTTGCGTAGGAGTTGAATATGGTGTGACAAAGGCAATTAAGTCCTTAGTAATGAATTTCATAAATAAACAAGATTTGTTCACCATACTTTCTCACTATTATAGAGTTCATTTAAGGCATCACATGAAGGAGTTTTCAGAGATTTGGCCTTCTCTTCCAATACACGATCTCGGAAATTTCTTGCTCTCCAGATCATACTTTCTCCTGCAGGAATGAAATTGCACACAATGATTCAATTTTGCTTGATTCATAGTTAAGCACACAGAAGCAGATTTTTACTCATTTTTACAGTTATCTGAATAATTTTAATTTTAAATTTCATTTATTAGTAGATAATTCACAATAAGTTTTAAATAAAACACAACAACTCTTTTAAAAATTGTGAGTGAATTTTTATATAGTTTCTTCAACCAAAACTATTTTTGTGATGAAAAAATTAAAACTGTTACCTTTATTTTATTTAATAAACAAGATGGAATTAAATCAGCCACTTCAATCAATAAGTTACAGAATTCATGATTTGCACAAATAAAGCTGGCATCTAACATGGCTGTATCTTTACATTTGAATATAAGTAGCTTTCCTATGTTAGGATTTTTAAAGGAATGGGTACCATGGGAAGCTCACAACTAAATTACCAAACGATAATTCTTGTAATACCAAATATCTGGCATGTGCATAGTTCAATTATTGGTACTTACAATCACAATCATGCCAACTTTCAAGATAACTCACCAAATTGGCAACCCAAACTTCTCACATGTCATAGGTGCTGAATAGGCAACCATGTGCTTTGTTTCTTATTTCTCTGCTTACCACCATTCTAAGTCTAATTGTTCATTGAAATGACAAGCTTGAATACTAAAATGCAAATCTTGGATTTACCAAATTCTTAAGTAATTAAATTTAATAATAATATCATTATAATATAAAATTAATATTGATAGTAAAACTAAAAAATAAAATTATTCTTTTTCTTTTATTGGTTTATTATTTTTCATGTAGTATTTTTCAACTACATGTGTGCTCCATGTGTTGTGCATTCCATTTTTAGAATTTGTGTGTGTGCGGTTTATATTCAATATCCCTCAAATGGTTGTGTGATGGTATGCAAGTACATTATTATTTTCAACAAGTAAAAATGCATAAAAATATGTTAAAAGAGAACATTTAAAAAAGTTTTACTATAATTTTTCTCTTTAAAGCAGGACCCTCGTAAATTGGCGATGTACTCATCCTCTACCTGAGCTTCTAACCTCTGTACACTGCCCTGGAAATCAGAGGCAAAATTTTCTTTTACATAATATGGAACCCTTAAGTTACTTGTCCTTTTCTCATACGGATACTTTCTGCAAAGGACAAAATAAAATTTTGAGTAATAATACACCAAAGACTTAAGCAATGCCATTTGAGACATAGAAAATATTACAATAAACATTATGTTTCAATGCAATACCATTTGGCAATCTTTAAAAAAAAATGTCACTTAAAGAACAGAAATACCAAAGAAAAATCATATTCTTTTATCAAAAGAAACCTTTTTACCAAAACTTGTCCTTACTGTCCAGACATTCAACTTTTTCCAAACCATATTTTTAATTGTCCTTCTATATTGGCTAAACTACACAACATAGACCTAATTTCCACGGATCATCAACTGCTTTTATTTGCCAAAGGGCATTTTGAACACCTTCAGTGCTATTTGATTTCACTGCATGGACAAGACAACAACCAAAAGAAAAATAAATAACATGAAAAGGATGATTGATCATTTCTGCTTGGAAGAAAAACGAGAACATTTTATTAGTACAAACATCCACAAATTAACAGGTCCCAATCAAGTTTTCCTCACATTTATAAATACTTATATTGTTACGAATTTTGTGTAAATAGTTTAAATAATTTGTTTTTGAGTGTTTAATCCATTTATATTACTCTATGTTATATTTATTTCATGTTAAAACTGTACTATTCACAAGCAATGCCGCTCCTTACATTATAATGGTAATTCATTGAGAACTTGGCGAAATCTTGGCAGTAGAGACATGTTGGCATCATTTTTGGAGACCAATTTGGCGTCATTGGCGAGTTCAGAACCCTCTGGATTCTTCTAGAAAGTAGCGGATCTATCCATTAATGTCACGCCTGATGACACGAGCGGTTATATTTCTGGAAGTTTCTGCCGTGCCTATAAATAGGAGTGGCAGCAGCAATCAGTGAGTTTGATTTCAACCAGCGATGAGTGAACATTGTTTTGACTAGCGATTAGCTCAACTGTGCTTGTGAATAATCTTTTACTTAAGTGTATTTTTAAACACTGAAGATTGTGTTTGATTGCTGTTGAAGGTGTGAAGACCCTTGGAAATTTACTCTGTGAATACTGCTGCTGAATCCTGTACTTAAAGGATTGGATTTTTGATAATAAATTCGCATTGCTCTTAAAGAACTGTTTATTTTCTTTGTGATTGTTTTGCATAAAATCCTCGAATCCGGATCTACGTAACATTATTCAAAAATTCACATAAAGTATATTAACAGTAAAATCAATTTTCAATACAAAAAAATTTCTTGTATATTATCACAATTGTGCTGGTGATAATTTTGAAAAAGAAGTGCACTCCCTTCTCCTAACCTAACATTGCTTTATAGCTATCAAATTTTTGGTTGAGTGTATCTATTCACATTTGCATTTGGTTAACTTTTTTTCTTTTGCCTATTTGTATCTTAATCCAAAATATTAAAAATGAAATTTTAAGATTTCCCAACAACAGATGAAAATACAAGAAATTATTTTACACAATACATTTCACCTCAGAGAGAACATATCGTTACATTCACACACATGCCAAGAAGATAAACTTAAGGAAATCAGTATTGCGAGGATAGTGTTGAAAACTGTAATTCATATTTTTGGAATTAAAAGTTGTAAATTGGTTCAAAAACAGTTTTATACCCTTTACTATAGCAGCACAATATCATATTTGAGCTATTCTTAAAATCTATTACTGTTACTAACCAATGCCCAACTGTATTGGGCTAAAATAGGCTACCCACTCTGGTACTTGTACAGACTTCAGTGAGGTGTTGGCTGTCATTGTTATCTTGATGGTCAAGTAAAGTGCAATTCTTGAGGTACATTGCATCCATCCTCTCATGACCACACAGTGAGAATTGTATAAACAGGAAGACATCTCCAAGACAATGCACATACAGTGGGATAATTGTGTGTGACCAGTCTTCATTCAAAACACTGCAACATTCATAGTTTGTGATTCCATGAGTTACTAAACTTTTTCATTTTGTTCTATTGTATATTTCTGTTGGGCAATGTTTGTGCCACCCAGAAATAATTAGGTTAATTTTGGCTTTTGAGGGGATGAGTATTGAGGGTGGACAAGGATTGTGTCCTGTCTGGATGCAGCTTCTGTTTTTTTGTTCTCTCTAATATTGATGTGGTTGGAGAGTTTGTGAAGTGTTTTACTATCTTTCTACACTTGATTGTTTTTCTGCAGCCTCTGTATTGTGAAACAGGTTCTGTAGGCCCACTAGTGAATCCACAGTAATATTGCATTGCCATGAGGGTTGATTTCATTTAGTTCAACTACTAGTTCCAGTAAGCTGCTACTGCAGCTTGTACAGCAGTTATTTCTCTGAAATAAATCTATTGGATTTAAATTTTCACCTCACTCTCCACAAAAATCACAGAATTCACTTAAAAATCCACATTTTTAAGAACAGTAAATTAAAAAAAAATTAAAACTGAAAATATAGTAGGACAAACATGCATATAAATAATAAGTGACCTTTACTTTGTAAAAATTGACATTTTCAGTCTCTTAAAAAATTGCCAATGTAGTTGACATAATACACAAGAGAACCCGTTTCTTCACAACTCCTCTAGAAATTTACTATCCCTGTGGTATAGTAAACAATAGCATTTTTGTAACTATGTTGAAAAAATTATCAGAAATGAAAAAAAATAGCTGGTTTGAGGGAAATATTTCTTTGTAATACTTTCAATTTCGTAAGATAGACAAAATATGGTTCCAAGCTGATCATTTAATATATAAAACTAATACATTCAGAATTAATTTTTATTTGAAAATTTACACTACTTTTATTTTTATTAAGGAGAAGAAACAAAGAAAGACAAAATATAATAAATTTTACCTGTAGTTAGATAAATAATAAGTTGCAAACGTAAAATGAAGTTAAAACAAATATCCACAAGAGAGAAATTTCACTAATTTTCTTCTTCAATTCCATAAAATTTCCATAATAGAATTATGTTACGCCTGATATGAAAAAATAGCATAAGCAATGAACAAAAAAAATTTATTTTGAGAAGATCTGACCACCAACAACATAAAATTAAAATTTATGAACAGTTATATAACTCATAATAGCAAATTATTAATCCTCATAATAGCATACAATGAGAAAAATTCTTACAATGATTTAGAAAGACTATATGTTGGGTCAGCAATGAAGAAGCTAGTTAAAACAGAGAGTACAACTAAAAATATGATAGGCAACATCTGCATCATCACAGAATAATTAGCCTGGAAAAGAAAAAGAGACAAATATAGAACTACTGAAAAATATAAGTCAAAAAGAAAGGAAAATAAAACTAATTAATTTTTGTACCTCACAAAGTAGATTTACAAAACTGACATCATTACTAATGGGGTTGAAGGGGAAGTATATCGATAAAAGATAAAATAACCTAATTCTTTAAAAAATGATTACTTCAATTGAATTAAAAAGAATTTTTTTAATAATCTTGTTTAAAAATTTTGCTCAAATATAATATTTTATTCTAGAGATATAGTAAGAAAATTGTTCAGATATTACTTCACTAATTTAATCTGAAAAACATTCAATTCTTTCAATTATATTTTGGAAAAGTTTTGCTCCTAGTTATCTCTTACTTGAATAATTTTATTTTATGTTTTTAAAAAACTAAATTGAGTGAAACTGACAGTTTTTTTAAAGAGGAAATCCTTCTCTCTAGACATTATCTAAATTAATCAATTATATTCCCTTAACATCATAACTGAGTTCTCTTTCTGAGACACCAACAACAATAAAGATTCTAAACAGCTAAGATAAAAGTTATAAATATCATTAAGGGTACTTTTTTAAAAAAAATTTACATGCAAATGCTACTGCAACTACATGCAATTCACAGTACAACATAAATAATAACTAAATGCACATTTATTAAAAATTTTCAATTAAATATAAATATAGACAAATTAAATGTTATGTTTTTCTAAAATCTTTTGCACGAAGGAAATGAAATCCAGCTGCTTTTCACATTAGTAAAAAAAATCACATAACCAGGGAAAAAAAATGATATTAAAAAAGATCCAATCACATTATTACATACTTCCTGTCTAGAAGCAGGGTTCTCTCTGGTAGGAAACCTTCGTTGGGTTCGCCTAGTGTACGAATTTGCTGAAATTATGACAGACATTGTTAAATTCATCTTTAAATCATCTTCAATGAAAAATTTAATGTGCATAGAAATATTTTAAAAATAGCTAATTTCTTACTAAATCTTCAATTTCTCTTTAATTTAAGTTATTATATCAGATCTTAAATCAATTTTTTAACAATGATAACATTTGCAAAGCATCACAGATTCAAATTACCATAAGAATAAGACAAAAAAATAATTAATTAATAAATTAACTGCTGAGCAAATAATTATACTTTATATTCAACATAAAATAACCAGCCTAAGAATTAGATTACGTCTGAAACAATACTGCTTTGTAATTAATGTAGTTCATAGATATCAATAAGAATGAAAAAAAAACATTGCAACAAACATTTTATTGAAATAGATATAGCAAATTACATCATCAACACAATCCAAATAAAAAGGTTTTGTGTACTTAAAATTACATTGTAATTTCCTTAAAAATTCCAATATTTAAAAAGTAGAGATATTAACTGGTATGCACCTATTAGAAAATTATGTGCAAATTTTTTTAATACAAGTTCAAAATCTAAAGAATATAACATATAGATAGTTGACAAAACAATGGTAGCACTGATGTGACACAAAAAGGCTGTTATGTAAATTGTTAGAGTGATGCAGTTACGGCCAAATTAAGATAATGCAACATGGGCTTGTGCCTAAGGTGGGATTTTTTAACACACACACACATTTGATAATGAAAGCAGAAACATTTGATAAATGTTAATTAAATTACAGCAAACTAAAAACTGGGCATTAGGTGTTAGTTGGGTCAAAAGTTACAGTGGAAATTGTGCACTACCAGTAATTGGTAAATTTCATAGTTGTGGGATTTAGGATGAGCAATTTTTATCACCTCCTCCATAAGTGCAAAAACAAAAAAGAGCAAATTCAGCCCTAGGTCTAGGCAACACTACTTGTTATACACAAAGAGGGAAGGAGAGAAAGAAGCCACTAAAAGGGATTTTGTTTCAATTATGCCACCAGTAGTATAACATCTCAAATAACCCAATACAATAACGACCCAAATGCTAAACAATGTTTTTGTCATCATTTTGTCAAAACGAAATTTAAGAAAGTTTTAGTAGTATATATTTCGTTGATTATACCTTGGAAATGAATATTATCACAGATGATAAAGCTCTTTGTGAAATCAACAGAGTAACAATTAAATTGCCTCTATTATAAAATAAAAATGCATATTTATGATTTATCAACATTGAAATCCAATCTCTTTTCAAATATTACTAAGAACAGAACACTTATTATACAACTATCAATATATTCAATGTAGAGTATGTGACAGCAACATAGTAAAAAAACTACTATCTAAAAACATATACATTAAGCTAAAAGAAAAATTGACAGCAAAGTTCACTAACTTGAGTAAGAAACAAATATTTTTGTTAAAATGACTAATAGATGATGACAAACCCATTTATCCAGAAAAATGTGTCAATTTAAAAACAATGTAATGAGCCAAATTTTTTTTAAAAAAAAACCACTTTTGGATTTAAAGATTTCTGAGCGATTCCAAAACAATTTTATCAAAATCTGACAGTTTCAAAAACAAACAGAAAAACTGAAATGTGTGGAACATCTTACAGATAATGCCACAATAGGTATAATCGAAAACGAATTTTATCAAGATATTACAACAATGAGGCCCAGTGGCAGCATATTGTGCTGCCACACCACAGGTCCGGGATTCTATCCTCGGGCTCAGCAAGGTCGACTCAGCATTTCATCCCTTCAGTGGGTCGATAAATGAGTACCAAGTTTGCTTGGAGACTAAACAGTGAGGGTTTCACTTCAGACTGATTACCTGATCAGGACATCTGCTTATGCACCTCAGTGCCCAATAGTCACGTATACTGAGATGGGCACAGTATGCCTTGGCCCTCATGGGCTGTTGCGCCACTGAGTTTAGTTTAGTTTAGTTTATTACAACAATGCTTAAGACTAAATTAAAATTGCCAAAACAAATTATTACAAATAAAAGTCTTTTCAAAAGTTGAGACATGTTTCCAGGCATAAAGAATTCCAACCATTTCTCACCTTGAAATTAAAACTGCTAAAGATGTCTGACTGACTATATGCAAGAAATTTGTTGAGATCATACTTATTATTTAAAAAAAAAGCGTATTTGTTGATTTCATTACACATTTTGGAAAAGGGGGGGGGGAGCAGAAATCTCTTAGTGTTTTTTATTCCAATTTAATAATTTAAGTGGCTTTTTCAAGCAGCATCATTTAATTGACAGATGAAATTTTACGTGTTTTTTATCCCTTCCTTTTGTTTCCTTAACTGTGTTAATTGTAATTAATAAATCTATTAGTCTGCAATGATACAAGGGGTCCTTAGTACTTAAATTCATATGAGTCGGTTGATGATGAACTTCAAATAAAATGACACATTCTATATAATTCTTAATCAATTCAACCAAATTTGGGGATATTGGCCCATATAACTAAAAATCTTCAGATATATTTTTAACAAGAAAATTCTTTTAAATTAAACTAAAGAATTCTAATGATTAAGTGAGAAATGAATAAAATGAGTTGGAATTTCAAATTGTAAAATAGGAACTATCTAAAATGAGCCTGACTTCATTCATCATGACAAAGTTAAATTTTTTTCGTTTATTTTATGCATCTATAAAACTAAAAAATAAATCTAAAATAATTTTATGATTTTTAATGAATGTTAAAAACAGAATCAAACAAAAGAAATATATAAGCATATATATATATTATGATAAAAAGAAACAAAAGATCGTGCTCATACAGTATGTACATAAATTTTTTGAAAAATATAAAAATACAATGGATTTTAAGATTCCTTAATATTTTTTTAATCTGATTTTTAAGAACATGTTTTATTGATACAGTAAATTACACTTTTGCTAAATTCACATTTTAAAATAAAAAAAAGTTAAAGGCCTTATCACACACATATGTATTTGGAGCAATTTTCCTTTAAAGCAACCATTTAGAGCAATTTCTACCCTGTTGCCATAACAATGGCTTTGAACAATTTTCTCCCAATGAACTGAAAGAATTGCTCAAAATTCCAACCAATGGGCTTCTTCGTCTCCCTACATCATAAAAAAATGGCGATAAAGATAGCAGCCTTGACTTCGTTAAACAGATTAGTAATGGTGGATAATATTTTAAACAGATGGTGTTCCATTTCTGTTTTGATCATCAACAAAAGCATGAGTAGAATAAAAGAAATAATATTGGATGTTCGTTTTCCGAAGACGAAAAACTGGGGAGTAATTTTTCAATGTGAAGATAGGGCATGGCGGATGTCATAGCGTTAAAATTTTGCTAACAGCAACCCTTCACCCTCACAGCTGCTTGAAATAGTTGTTCCAGACATGTATGTGTGACAATGCCTAAAGTTAGATGGATTAAAAAAAAATTTTTTTTTTATCATGGTGGTACAAGCATAGCAGAAATATAATTTTCTTTCAGGATACCAGCAAAAGTTTTTACAAAATACATATGTAATACAACGTAATATTTTGTCAAAACATGACACACTACCACAAATGCTTTTATTGTTGATATATTTATGTGGGTTATGATATTTTATTTTAAGGAACCCAAAATATTTGGAAACTGGTCACAACATAACACCCATCATATATTTTAAAAAACTTATTTAAATTTTCAGAATTAACTATAAACTTGAAGGAAGGAAGATCCAGGGTCATCAATCAAGGAAAGAAATATTTGATTTGAGTACCTTCTGTTCCGAACGTGAGTACTTTATCGATCACACCAAAACGATTGTCTTCACATGTTATTTAGTACTTGTTTATATAGATATCACACTGCCACAACCTTTAAACTAACATTAAATTTTAAAAACTGACAATAACTTTATGTCTACTATAATAGTTTTGTTCTTTTTGACTTTTTATTTTACACACATTATTTTTCGATAAACCATGCCATTCAAGATTTCAAACTTTAAGTGATAAACTTAATTTTTTTCAATCATAAAAATAATTCTTAGTGGAAAAGAAAACTCACCTGCCATTCCAGGAGCAAAGCCACCACCGAAAAACATGTTAAATAGTTCCTCAGCAGATATATCACCTGAAATCATCTCACATATATAAGATTTGAGTTCAAAACTTCACTTTTTAGAAC
The DNA here is from genome assembly GCA_019973955.1 of Trichonephila inaurata madagascariensis. Lineage (NCBI taxonomy): Eukaryota > Metazoa > Arthropoda > Arachnida > Araneae > Nephilidae > Trichonephila > Trichonephila inaurata. The sequence goes on from BMAV01014962.1 coordinate 343,504, forward strand.
ATATGTAAATTTTATTGAAATTAAATACTACAAGAAGTAATGAAAAAGTCTCACATTAAAAAATTAAGCAAAACTAAATGAAAATTATTAATTTATCATTGAAAATACAAAGATGAATGCATGAACTGTGTAAATTACACAAAATATTAAAGATAACAATGCACAAAAATAAAATCGTACATGAAGCATGATTTTCAACCAATGTTTCATACCCTGGAGTAAAAACTTACTGTATGATGATCATACGCATCCCCTTAATTTAAAAAAGTTCCACTGAACTAGTTTTTTTTCTGTACTTTAGATTCACTTTTCCCTTTTGTTTTTGGCAATGATGTATTTACTATATGTAACATCAAACATGCAGCATCCGATGTCAAAAACAGATGCAATTATTTTCTTTATATATTAATATTCTGCATTTTAATCCTTTGAATTAGTATTTCTTTATTTTTGCATTTTTGGATCAAATACAAATATTTAAAATGTCTAAGTAATTATATATATATGAGGATGTTGAGTTATCTGCAGCTAAAAAAGAATAAACCTAAAAATTAAAGATGAGAATCCAGAAAAAAAAGAGAAGTTTTTGAAGCAAATTACCTAATATAATAATATCCTGATATATGCTTAAGTTAAAATTGGTTACAGAATAGCAACAATGTAATAAATGAGAATATGAAATTGCTAAACTAGGAACTATATATATAAATGCTTAATTGATATAAAACAAACATTTTTTGATAAGACAAAAATTCCAATACTTTCAAATCCTCGAGTGTATTCATAGTATCCTGCATTTCGATGACATGGTGTTCTACGGTAACTTTTATTGTCAGAAGAACCAAAGGCATCATACTGTTTCCTTTTTTCTGGATCACTCAATACTGCAAAAGCATTGCCAATGGCTGAAAAAGAAAAGAAAAATGAATTCATAAAGGAAAGATACCTACTACTCAAAGATTTGCTACTTATGGGGTTTTTATAAAACATACATAAAATGAAAACTTAACACAAAACAAGCAATAACAATATTAAAAAATATGATAACTATTTTAAGCTGAGAAATATTGGATTGAGGTCAAAATAAAGCACTTATTCTTACCTTTAAAGGCTTCAGTAGCACCAGGTGCCTTATTTTTATCTGGGTGAAACTGTAAGGCCAATTTTCTGTACTGTTTCTTGATTTCAGAATCTCCCGCATCTTTAGGAACTCCTAGAATCTCATAGAAATCTTTGCATTTTTTTACTCTGAAAGTACAGGTAATAATCAAATCCCTTTTTGAGCACTAATTAACAGAGAAAGATATTAATATTTAAAAGTTTGAAAATCATGAATATATTTTAAAATATTGTATAAATCTTGAAACTTGTGTGTGAGCATTTAAATTTTTTTTATGAAATAAGCTATATACTGACAATGTAAAATATGCTATAGCATATATGATAACATCACAAAAACAATAGTTTAACTAGAAAATTGTGATCTATACTAATAAAAGAAATTGTGTGTGTGTGTATAAGTGTATATCGGCAATGTCACACACAAATAGAACTCATAACATGAAATTTGGCACATTGAAACTATAGATGATGGTGGTGTGCATCTGAACTGGACTTTTTGGAAATTCATTGAAAATTATCTAACAAGGGGAGGGCATGACTAAGGAAATTCATTTGGGATCGAGACATGGTGTAATAATAGTACTCCTTTAGGGTGTTCGCCCTGAATGTAATTCCACCAAATGGCCACTCAATTCGGAGAAATTAGCCTTCGAAATTCATGCTTAGCTTTTATACAATTAAATTTTAATTTTCCGCAATGAGTTCGTAGCTTGATTGGTAAATCCTCTGCTTACCATGCGCAAGGTCAGAGTTCAATTCCACTCTCAATCAATTTTTTTCTTTCGATTCATTTAATTATTTTTTAAAATTAAATAAATTTATTTATGACAGGTTTATTAAATATTAAATGATATTTTTTTTGTAATTTTGTATTTTATAAAGTAAAAAAAAAAATATATATATATATAACTTAAATTATTTATTAGTAAAATTATTCAAAATTATTATTAACTGATTAATTACTATTTATTATAATAAATTACTATGTATTATAATTAAATAATTACTATTTATTATAATTACTTAATTACTGTTTTTACTATGATTAATTATTATTAAGCATTAGTATTAATATGAAATATTATATTAATTTATTATTAAAATTATTTAAATAAACTTTTTGAAATTAAATAAAATTATTTGAAAAGGGCTTACTAAATATTTTATAAAATAATTAAATTAATAATATACAAAAAAGACACATATTTTTTTTATTATATTAATTATAAAATAATTAATTTAATAATATATTTTAAAAATTATTTTATATTATATATAATACTTTGTTCATAGTATATTGTATTTCACATTATAAAACTATTTGTAACTAATTTTTATGTAAAATATCATTTAATATATATTTACTATATATTTTATTATAAATATTTATTTATATAAAATATATTTATAAAATGTAATATAATTATTTATACAATTACAGAAAAATTTTTTTCTTTATAAAATACAAAATTACATAAAAAATAACATTTAATATTTAATAAACCTTTCATAAATAAATTTATTTAATTTTAAACAATAATTAAATGAATTGATGAAAAAAAATTGAACAAGTAGAATTGAACTCTGACCTTGCACAAAGTAAGCATATGATTTACCAATCAAGCTACAAACTCGTTGTGGGAAATTAAAATTTAATTGTATAAAAGCTAAGCACGAATTTCGAAGGCTAATTTCTTCGAATTGACCGGCCATTTGGCGGAATTACACTGAGAGGTGAACACCCTAAAGGAGTACTACTATTACACCAAGTCTCGATCCCAAATGAATTTCCTTAGTTGTGCCCTCTCCTTGTAAGATTAAATTTTTAAGCAATTCTTCCATAGTGCTGACAATATATCATATGACCTTGCATTTATCTCTGAATGTGAAGATTTATTAATGTAGTTGCTCAGGAATTGTTGCATATTTTTTTTATTTTTACACTCATTTATCACTATACTTATTCATTTATATATTCTTTGATGCAGAATTACAAATTTTTTTCAAATAAATTACAATGAGAAAAGCATTCTTTCAACAATTGATTTCAGTTTTAGCAATATGCTTACAGTTCTGCTTTGATGTATTCAGATGTTAGTGTATGCCTTGCATGCCTAAGGATAGTTTTTTTTACTCTTACCTTAATGTTGTAATTTTTTTTTTTTCAGTTTATTCTCGTTAAATTGGTTTGAGTCATTTCTCTCTCTCTGCTTCAAGATAGTTTTAAATTAAGTAAGTGAATTAAGTAATTTCCTTTCCAATTTAAATTTTTCGTGCATGTGTTGCCTATTTAATTTTCTTCTAAAATAACACTAAATTAAATTTATCAACATATATATATTACGTTGGGGAAAAAGAAATCCATTATTTTTCGGTAGATGGCTGCAGTGTCGATATCTTGTAAAGTATCAATCAAACAATTTCAAATTTATGCTCATTGTCACGGTGACATTTCAAACTAAAAAAATTCTTTTGCTGTTTTTTGTTTGGTCCATTCAGTTGTGAGTTATAGAGTGTTAAAAATGGAAGTCAACAAAGAGAAAATTGGGTACATTTTACAGTTTTTCTTTGATAAAGGTGAAAATGCAAGCCAGACAGCTGAAATTGTGAATGGTGTTTATGGTGCTGACATTGTAACAGCTAATTGTGTGCAATTTTGGTTTCGTCCATTCTGTTCAGGCATTCTCGATGTTAAAGGTGCACCTCGCACAGGCAGGCCCGTCGTCGAAAATGCTGATAAAATCACAGAAATAATCTAAGCTGACCGGCATGTTAGTAGTCGTAGTATCGCCCTGGAGCTAAAGATCGACGGTAAAACAGTTTTAAACCATTTGCGCAAAGTTGGATTCAAAAAGAGGCTCAATGTTTGGGTGCCACACCAATTAATACCAAAAAACATGATGGATCGAATTTCCATCTACAAAGCCTTGGCCAGACGGAATGAAATCGACCCATTCCTTAAACGGATGGTGATTGGGAATGAGAAATGGGTCACACACAACAATATTGTGCGAAAACGATTGTGGTCAAAGCGCCGTGAAGCAGCTCAAACGGTGGCCAAACCAGAACTAACGGCCAGGAAGGTTCTACTGTTTATTTGGTGGAACTGGAAAGGAATAATTTATTATGAGTTTCTTTTTTATGGCCAAACACTAAATTCAGATCTCTACTGTCAACAACTGGACCGTTTGAAGCTAGTGATTGACCAAAAACGGCCAGAATTGGCCAACAGAAGAGGCACTGTGTTCCATCAGGACAACGCCAGGCCACATACGTCTATAGGGACTTGGCAGAAAATCTGGGAGCTTGGTTGGGAAGTTTTAATGCATCCACCATATAGTCCGGACTTGGCACCAAGCGATTATCACATTTTTCTTGCATTGCAAACTTCCTGAGTGATAAGAAATTGGGATCAATAGAAGATTGTGAAAATTGATTACTAGAGTTTTTCACCAATAAGGACCAAGACTTCTATGAGAGGCATTATGAAGCTACATTTAAAATGGCAAAAAATTATTCAACAAAATGGAGCATATTTGACCCAAATCGGACAATCTGAAACATGTTAAATAAAGTCTTGAATTTCATGCAAAAATAATGGATTTCTTTTTCCCCAAACTAATATATATATATTATCAAAGCCATACCTATTTTATTAGACTTAGATATTTCTTAAATTTCCTGTGTTTTTTAAATTTTATAATTTCTATACACATTACCATAAAAAATTGTACATCAAGAAGTAACAGTGGGATTGTTAGAAGACTTGGCATGTGTCAGGCAGATATGTAAATGATTAGAAATGCAGCATGATTGTACACTTTGTATTGCCACCAGAGGGGCACTGAACTTCATTCTCCTTGGATTATAAGACAGGTAAACAGAGCTTTTTTTGCATGTATTTAATCTATTTAATCTGTTGCAGAGGGACACTTCTTAACTAGAGATGCCATCAGAGACAATAGAAGCAGCTATCAGAGTTAAAGGAGGGAAGAATCATAAGGAGATGGAAACCAGTTGGGCTTGCTCGGAGAGTAGATCACCAACTAGGCCGTTCTGATCTTCTGTGAGGACCATTGGATAAAAGAGAGGTCTGTTACACAGCAATCATGCTCAGGACAACCTTTACAGACCAATAGTCAAGAAAAGGGTGACACCACATGACACACACATAGTACCAACTGTCTCATTGTCTGCCATCTATACACAGGCAGAACATTCACTACAGTCCTCTGTGTCAGTCTGCACCAATGCAAAGAGCCTGACTGGAGGACAGTTTCTACCACACAGTGTCCATTACGTGTACTAACATTGACACTCATTCACAGTTGCCTCTGTTTGGAGTTGTGTCGCAATTGCTGGGATTGGATTGCAACCAAGTGGAATCGTTGTTTTCAGTGGCAAATCCAGATTCAATTTGGTCAGTGATAACAAGTATGTACCTGTGTGGAGGCCCTGTGATGAATGACTTAACCTTGCTTTCACTTTTAACACTACTCCTACAACTGATGTGATGGTATGGGGTGTAATCCCATATGACACATGGTCACACCAAATACTGATCCATGGCACTTTGACAGCCCAGAGGTACATTCGTGACATTCTTTCACAACATGTGTTGCCACTCATGGCAGGGCTCCTAGGAGTCCTTTTTCAACAGGACAATGCACCTTACACACATCAAGGGTTTCATAGGACAACCTATTATCTTAATACTATTATACTTGCATATGTCAAAAATTTAGTTTTATTATGACAACTTTTTCTTGGTGCACAAATTTTTATGGCAATGAGTGTATTTCAGTATAAGATTTTCCAGAACATCTTTTGTTTGTTTGGAACAGTTTATGGTAGTCATCAAAATTAGGCCTTATTCTATTTATTTTAGATAGCTGTTTAAGTAGTTATAATTTCGATTTCAGCATAAGATTACTTCATATTTATTTGTTTATGTTTATTTTATAAACATATTACATATTGCAATTTTTTGTAACACATGTTGATTGCTTAAATACTTTATATGGTTTATTGTTCCTTCTTCAGTTTAACATTTTCTTACGATATATATACATGTGTGTATGGATTATTTCTGGTACAATTTCATCAAATCTGGTCATGTTTTATCTATTTTAAAAAGCTTATAGATTTATTTTGATGTTATTTCTTTTTCACTCTATGGCTTCTTTAAAAAGAATTTAACCTGAGCGAATAATTGGGTATTATAGCTAGTATGCAATCACAGCTAAAAAAGAAAATATGATCATTTGACAGATGAAATATACACAGTTCAGTCACATTAATGTGACCACCACATACTTCTGATGCTGACGTTAAATAATCAACCATAGAAGGCAGGTAGGTGGCAGCACAGTGCAGTTGAGCATAAATAAAGGGTGTGTGAGGGCTTCAGAAAACATTACAATTGTTAACGTTTTGTAGAAACGGAGCAATTTATCCCCGTCAAAAAGGGCTTGGCTTTTGGGCCAAGGGTGAAAGCATTTCTGAAACAGCTAAGTTTGTGAACTGTTCATGTGGCACTGTGGTAAAAGTATACCGTGCATGGCAAAATGGGACTGTCCAGTCAGCGACATGGCAAATGAGGTGCATCAAGGGCAATAGATGACAGAGGTGAACAACAGCTGAGATGCATTCGAGTGAATAGACGTGCTACCGTTGAGCAACTGACCACCCAGATGAACCAAGGAGATACCAACAGTCTCCCAAACTACTGTTCAACAAATGCCGCTGCATTTGAGCCTCTGAAACAAACACTTGGATCATGCATTTATGCTGACTGCTGTTCATCAGCAACGAAGGCTGGAATTTGCATGCCAGTACTGCAACTGGATGTCCACTGAGTGGCGACAGGTAGCGTTTTCTGATGAATCATGTTTTATGCTCCATCGGACAGATGCACATTGGCGTATAGGGTGTGAAACCTCTGAAAGCAAACAACCCTGCAACCATTGCTGGAATGGTCCAGGCTGGAGCATTATGGTCTGGGAAATATTTTCCTGGTATTCTCTGGGTTCACTCATCATTGTGGAAGGCACAATGGATCAATACAAGTTTGCATCTGTTCTTGCAGACCATATCCACCCCTATTTGCGCATTGTTTTTCCTCATGATGATTGCACCTACCAGAAGGACAATGCAAAGTATGTCATACAGCTGGTTGTGTACATGTGTGGTTCGAAGAGCACCAGGATGAGTTATCATTCCCCCTGGCCGGCAATTGAGAATCTGTGGGACCATCTCAATCGGTTGTTCGCGCCATGGATCCTCACTTGCATAATCTAGTGCAGCTGGCCTTGACGCAGAAGTCGGCATGGCTTAACATTTCAGTGCACACCTTCAGGAACCTAATTGACTCTCTTCCTGCACATCTCACAGTAGTCCACTCTGCAAAAGATGGTTATTCTGGCTTTTGACAGGTGGTCACATTAATGTGACTGGACTGAGTATTTTATGCATTTCATTAACATTTGAAATTATGTTAAAATATAAACTTAAGGGGTGGGAGGAGTATATAAGTTACTTTTGCAAAAGAGAATGAATTCAAGAAAAAAATAACACAAAACTTTTTTTACAATAAACACTGTATACAATATATTAGTTCTTCCCAAAATACTGCAATATAATTTGCATGATAAATGTACAAATACCGCAACAGTTAGTACAATTAATAAACCAAAATTAGATTTATCAGTTTAAAATTTAAATTGATCAACTATTATTAATAGCAATGACATTTATTCTTCACCTTTGCACAGCCTCTACTTGCTCCTCTGAATAATCGAGATGCACCTCTGACCCCTTCGAGGATCCCCTCCTCCTGGCAGAACTGCTTCGAGCTCTGCTCTCACTTGACTCAAAACTGGAACTTCTTCCTCGATTGCTGCTATTTCTTGGATCACTAGTGGAATCGCTGAGTTTCTCCAGCAATTCAATTAAATCTAAAAAACATATGATTATTTTAGAAATCTACTTCTCTTTAAGAGCATTTTAAAATCTGTTATTGAAACAATACATTTATTTACTTTATTTATGTTCTTATATAGGGTCATGTCTTATCCAATTATCCTATATAAAAACAGTTAACAGTCAAATAATAGCTACTTATATTCATATTTTAAGTTAAAAAAGACATTTCCACCTTAGACTAGGGTAAAGTAGTGAAAGAAAAAGAAAAGTGGCAGAGAAGAAAAATAAAACTAAATAAGTACCATTATGAAAAAATACACAAACTTCTTTACACTTTTTAGAACTATAGTTGTAATTGCATGACCATGTAGTGTTTTTAAATTATTGATATCTTAATCCTTTTTTAATTCTGTGCCGGAGTATCATCGGTCCATGACAGGCAGCCCAATACATTTCAGAAAAACAATAAAAAAGCTAAAATTATTTTTAATATTAATAACTGCTGCTACATTACTGAGTTCAGAAAAAAAAATCAAATAGTTTTTGCACATATCTGTAGCATTACATAAAAGACAAGCTGGTTAATCTACTAAACCAAATCTGAACACCTGTTTCATGAAATAGTCATATCCAGTTTTAATTAAGTTAGTGACATGGACAGGTCTAGGCAGGTCACAAAGATTAGGACTTCCCATTAATAGAACTTCCACTTTCTCCTCACAAAGGCTCCAATCTCCTTTCAGAAATGAACCTCAAATATGGCATTGACGGTTCTTTTAGTACTTTAATAACAAATAGGAGGATCAGCATTTTTTCCAAATCCGAGCATCCATCGCGATCTAAATCCTAGCATTTAACTTTTAACTGTATTCCCCAATTCTTCCAGCCCTCATCTGTTGATTTAAAAAAGACAGAATTTTTAGAACTGAAGAACATTTATCTCTTATGACCCTTTAGGGGAAAATTTTTGCAAAAGTCGTTCTTAGTAGATACCAACAAAAACCTGTCTGCCAAATTTCAAGTCTGTTCCAAGGATCTCATGAGTAAAGAATCGTTTTTCACTTTTATATCTATATATATTACAGGGATAATAAATCACTCAATGATTTATGTCCATAATTAATTATGAAATCAAAAAATAGCTGAACAATCACATTTGAAGTATTTATTTTTGGATACTTAATGTATAACATGAATTTTCTAAATATTAAATCATTGAAATCCATATATATAGTTTTCACTCTATTAGTATTCTAGTGAATTATCCTTTTGCAAGAAACATGTTCTAATTTTTTTTTTATATGCAATTACAACTTTTCTCCTCCTCAGATGAAAACATTTAGTCCTGCAAATATCAGTAGATCAATACATATATATTTTTCAGTTTATCTTTTAGAAATAAACATTTCAAATGAGAAACTTTTTAGAACTGATAGAAAAACAAAAGCAAATATGTTATTTTTAGAAATTAGCATACAAAAAATGTGTTCAAGTTTCAGTATTTTAATGATTTTTACTTATCTTTTATGATTATTGCTGTATGTGCTAGACAAAATTTGAATAATTTCTGAAAAGCAAGCTGGTTTTCAGAGACATAGGTGCACTTCTGAACAAACTGTCCACTTATATCAAGAGATAAAGGATGGTTTTCAGAAAAAACAAAGTACCCTTTCTGTGTTTGTAAACTTTAAAAATGCATTCGATAGAGTTTGGAGAGCTGGATTGCTTAGAAAGCTGGTTTCCTGTGGCACATTTCTGGTAACCTATATAAATGGATTAAGAGTTTTCTTGACCAAAGATTTACTAGTGTTAGATATGGCCATACTTTGTCTGGCTTTAGGCAAACCAGGTTCTTTTTAATCTAATGATTAATGATTTGATAGAGCTTATTACTAAATCTGTCCCAGGTATAAATATTTTATTGTTTGCTGATGATACGGTGATGAGTGTTACAGGATCTGACATTTCTGGCTGGGAGGGTGTGCTTCAGCGGGCTTTACACGTTCTTTACATTTGGCCTTACAATAATAATATGTCCGTTAATACTGATAAGGCTACCTTTCAATTGTTTTCTTTCAGTACTAAACACCATGACATCCACCTTCATTATGATAAAAAAGTTCTATCAAGGACATTTGACACTGTTTATTTGGGCATTCATTTAGACCCTAAATTAACATGGAAGAAACACATTGATTCAACTATTGATAGAGGTTACTCAAGATCTAAGCGTTTAGCTGGTGCCACTTGGGGCTCAACGCAAGATGTTATGTGTACAGCTTATAAGTGTTATGTCTGACCTGTTGTTGAATATGGATATGAGGTTTTGATAACTGCCTCTGATTCTGTTATAGAAATGGGCTTAATCTTTTCCAAAACAGTTTGTTGCGTCAGCACTGGTGGGGCCAAATCAACCCTTATAGCTGCAATTGAACTCCAGATAGATTTAGAACCTTTGAATGGAAGGAGTCAAAGAAGTGCCTAAACCTGGTAGAAAAGATCTTGAGAAGAAGAAACAATTTCCCAAATTATTATAGACCTACAAATGAGAGATTAAAAAACCATAAGTCTTTCCTTTCAACTGTTCATAATCTTTATGACATTTCTTATATTCTTACACCCAACCGCCAAGTTTTCCCATAGGAATTTAACCCTATTATGTTCCAGGTGATGTTGGAGAGCCACCTGGATCTTGTTTGAAATGCTTGTAAATAATTTTCTATACAAAGTGACTTAAAAAGTACTGCTCATATAAAGCCCACAGTATGAAAATATTTTGAGGAGTGAAATTTCAAAATAGCATTAATAAAAATGCGTTACATGCGCTTCTGCACTAAATCTCTGTCCGAAGAAAGAAGGAACAGTTTCTACTTTTTCTTTGTTTTTAAAATTTTAATAGTTCTTTTCTTATCAAAATCAGACAAAAAGTAATTACAGAATCGGAATGATCACTTATTTCGCCATGATATGGTATAAATGTTTTTACAAAATAAAATTTTGTATTTTTTATGATTTTTTTTTTTCAAAATGAGTCAATATTGATGCATTTTTCTAAAAAGTTTTTCAATTGTTCTGTATGGATTTCTTTACCATTGTAATGTATCAAAATTCTGTACTAAAAAAATTTCATACTTTGTTCTTTTAGAATCAGTGATTTAAAACAAAATGTCAAAAACTTTTTTTTGCAATTTTTCAAAAATACTCAAAATTCTAACTAAACATTTAATAATTTCTTTATTTATAAAAATAAATACACTGAACTTTTTTCCAAGTGTCAAAAGTTGTTATCCCTGTTTTGCTCAAAGACTGAAAAAATTCCTGATTTAAAAAGAGTTTGTGTTTTTCATTTAATACCCTTTTTACAAGAAATCATTACAGCAGTTTTTTTCTTACATTTTTTGTTTAAAATTTACCGTTATTTTTTTTTATCTATGTGGGAAATTTGGAAAGTATATTTTAAAAACTAAGCCAAATTTGCAAACTACATTTACTATCGTTTTAGCATAATTTTTAACGACACTTCAACCTTAGCTCTTTTGACTATAACAACTGAAAATAACCAAATTTGGTGGGATGTGAAGTTGATTGCACAAAAGAAAGCTGTCAAAGAGAAGCTTCATAAACTCAGTATGATTGACACTGGAGTGTCAATCATACTGAGCCATACAAAATTATTTTCATTGTAGATAAACCCTATAAGATAACAGCAAACATGGACATTGCTGATGGTTTTGCCAATGCGGCTGTAGGTAAATTGTCACATGTTGAATTGGATGATCAAAATAGAGTTCTGTGGGTTTGGTTTCTATTTCCAAACAGCCTTAATGTTAAAGCACGAGGAAAAGTGGCTGGTTATGCAAATGCAAAAGGAATTGGTAGAGAAATGGTTCCTATCAACCGTAGATCTGCAACAGTTCCTGTCAACCGAAATAGATCAATTCATGCTAAAAGGAATCATTTCCCATTGAAACCAGCCTTCTCCTTGACAATTCACAAATTGCAAGGAGAGATATTTGATGAAATTGTTTACAAATACAGCTAGGAACATTCACAACCTTTGGTCTACGTAGCCTTATTCAGGGTCATGACTCAAGGACTTCGTATTGTACTTACTGATGGGCGTCAACATTTTTAACATGGCAGACGAAACAATAAAGCAATATTTCAATTACGAAATGATTTTACCAGGGTTTCTACTATTCATCTTACAATTGATCAAATTATGATCAATAAAATGAATGGAGGGGATATGGTTCTCTTTTCTCTCAACTGTTAAAGTCACAGGGCACATACATGTGATCTCCGTGGTAATATTGTGCAAAAAGCACACATTTTAATGTTATCAGAAACATGGCTTCACAATGAGGAATTAGTTGAAATTGAAAATTTTAACACATAACACAGTCTAGACTGTGGCATGCCTCGGCACCCACTTAATTCCTCTTAACTGGAACCAACCGGCGAGCAGGAGAAGTGAAATATGAACAGACTCTTGCTCAAAACTTCTCTCTCTGACTTGCGCGAGGAAAGACGTGCTTTCCCCTTTATTCAATTTCCATGTTTCAACCTAAGTAATTAGTAATTCGTATAATATTTTATAATGCTATAAATTAAAAATATGTTTAACCTTTTTTTATCATTCATTTTTATTATTTATATGGCGTGTAATAAACCTTAAATAGATTCTCACTTCACGCCATAATTGGTGACCTGAACACGCGTGAATGCAATCCGTATAAATCCAGTTAATTTTAAAGATAATAACATTAACTTTTTAATTTTCTAATTTTAATCTCATCCTCGGATTCTTCCCACCATCAATTTATGATCATTTCATGCCTGAGCTGTCGCCGGAAAAACAGTAAGTTTTTATACTTTTCTTTTTCTTTATGTGTGCTGTATGTTTTTTCAAAAATTTCTGTTGCACTCATGTTAAACATATGCCGAATAATTTTTTTTCAAAAACTGTTTGCCCATTTTGCAAAGAAATAATTTTTTGTGTATCGCATGCATGTAAGATTTTTAATCCTGTATTCATATTTTACTCAAACATAATTTAATTTTCCTAACGTTTGTTTTTAAATGTAAAATATACTTATGTAAAAAGATTTTTAATTACCTTCCAACATGCCTAATGAATGTGATAGTAACCAGATATCCCACGTGGCAGTCAAACCACCACCTTTTTGGAAACATAACCCTGCACTATGGTTTGTGCGATTAGAGGCGCAGTTCGATTTAGGCAAAATTTTAAATGATACCACTAAATTTAATTATGTTCTGTCTGCTGTTGAGTCAGACATTTTAAATTCTGTTAGTGACATGGTTCTAAAACCACCTGAAAACGGAAAGTACGAAGCTTTAAAAAAAAGCGTTTAATCGCAGTACATTCAGAAAGTGAGGATTCTAAAATTCGAACTCTCCTCCAGGGTTTAGAATTAGGGGACCAACAGCCATCACAGCTCCTTACGCGCATGCGTTCCCTCGCAGGCGATAATGTTGGCGAGCCACTCTTGAAATCGCTATGGCTCGGACGTTTGCTTAATTGAATGCAAACAATTCTTGCTGCTCTCAACGAAAACTTAGATCAGCTAGCTACTGTTGCTGATAAAATCAATGACCTGACTTTTTCTCAAGGAATTAATTCAATTGCAGCAACATCTGACAAAAAAACTGTACAGTTTTAAAAGCTATTAAGAAAGAGTTTGAATACCTTATGGCGCAAGGTATAATTCATCCGTCAAAGAGTCCCTGGGCAAGTCCACTGCCTGTTGTTAAAAAATCTAATGGAGAGTATCGACCCTGTGGTGATTACAGTAGACTTAGTTCAGTTACCGTGCCCGATCGCTATCCAGTCCCTCACATCCAAGACTGCACTCAAAATCTGTATGGAAAAAATATATTCACTACTTTGGATTTGGCCCGAGCGTATCATCAAATAGCAATAAATCCACCCGATATTCCTAAAACAGCCGTAACTACCCCATTTGGTCTATTCGAGTATACTGCTATGCCCTTTGGACTTCAAAATTCCAGTCAAACATTTCAGAGACACATGCATCAAGTCATCTAGAATTTTATATTCCATATTTTGATGACTTACACATAGCATCTTCCTCTGAGGATGAACACCTTGACCACTTACATCAAATCTTTTCTCATTTAAGAGATTACGGTCTCAAGTTAAACCCTGAGAAATGTGTTTTAGGCAAAACATCTGTAAAATTTCTGGGTTGTCTCATAACACCCGAGGGTGTTAAACCACTTCTCGTTAAAGTTGAAGCCATTGCAAATTTTCCTAAGCCAGATACTATTTCACAACTAAGGCGTTTTTTGGCCATGTTAAATTTTTATAGACGTTTTTTACCCCATGCAGCCGAAGCACAAGCACCTCTTAACAAGTTGCTTACTAATTGTAAAAAAAACGATAAATGTCCAATTCCTTGAAACGAGGAAGCAGAGACCGCATTTATGCAATGCAAATCCTCATTGGCTAACGTGGCAACCCTGAATTATCCTACCCCCGATCAACAGCTCTGTTTACTGGTTGACACTTCCAACTCCGCAGTTGGAGGTGCATTAAATTGCTTGACGGAAAATGGTCCTCAACCTATCGCATTTTTCTCACGTAAACTGAGTGCAACAGAAACAAAATACAGCACGTATGACAGGGAACTTTTTGCTATATACTTAGCAATAAAACATTTTAGGCACCAGCTGGAAGGACATAATTTTATAATATTCACAGATCATTGCCCTTTAACTTTTGCGTTTGATAAAATCTTGGACTCGTGTTCTCCCTGTCAACTCAGGCATCTTGATTTCATATCGCAGTTCAGCACAGATATCAGACATGTTTCAGGATCTGATAACTCTGTGACAGATGCCCTCTCAAGAATTAATGCCCTTAATCTTTCAACCACTGATCTCCAAAACTTAGCCGATAGTCAAACCAAAGATGAGGAACTTAAAACCTTAATTTCTTCCAATGACTTATCCATTAAATTAAAACCTTTAAAAATGGGAAATCCTCTTGAAATCTTCTGTGATGTCAGTAGAGAAAAAGTACGGCCTTATGTACCAGAGGAACTTCGCTTTGAAATATTTCGCTCTCTCCATAATCTCTCCCATCCAGGTATTCGTGCCACAAAGCGCCTCATCCAAGACCGCTTCGTCTGGCCATCCATGTTGAAGGACATTGCTAAATGGACACGATACTGCATTCCATGCCAACAATGCAAAGTCCAGAGGCATACCGTGAGCCCCATACAACCTTTTGCTCCAACCGTTGAGAGATTTCAACATGTCCATATCAATCTAGTTGGACCATTTCCACCATCTGATGGCTTCACCTTCCTGTTGACATGCATTGATCGCTACACCCAATGGCCGGAGGTCATTCCCATCAGTGATATCTCCACTGAAGCCGAGGCAAAAAGCTTCATCGCTAACTGGATATCGAGCTTCGGTGTACCTGCCATCATAACCACAGACCAAGGAGGCCAGTTCCAGTCTTGTCTTCTCTACAGCCTGAAACAAATGTTGGGAATACATTGAATTCAAACCACTCTGTACCATCCTTCTTCAAATGGTATGGTTGAACGTCTTCATCGTACCCTCAAGCAAGCTATTCGGTGTCACGATACAAAATGGACAGAGTCGCTACCAGTAGTCCTGCTGGGTCTGTGAGCGTGCATCAAGGAGGACCTCAATGCATCCTGCGCTGAAATGGTATTTGGAAAAACCATTGTGCTTCCAGGAGAATTCTTTGAACCTTCAAGTCAGACCCCAACTGATCCCTCCGAGTTTCTCTTAAGGCTGAGAGAAACATTCCAGACTCTTAAGCAAAACTCCTGCTTCCTGTCATTCATCTACCTCATGTTTTGTGCACACAGCCCTCAAAACCTGCTCTCATGTCTTTGTTAAGGTCGAGGGATTGAAACCATCATTGACAGCACCCTATCAAGGACTATTGAAGTTTTGAGTAGGACCGACAAGCATTTTACAATCAAAATAAATGACAGGACCTCCACGATTAGCATTGATCGACTTAAGCCAGCTTTTCTGTTGAATGACAGACTCAACAAAGGAGCCCTTCCCAGTACAGAAAAGTAACCATCCGGCTGTACTTCCTCCTAGACTTGATCAAAATGTGCCCAGACCAGTGACAACTCGCTCTGGTAGAAAGGTCAGATTCAACCCGAAGTACTTGTGAATTTTCATAGACTGTGAATCAAGGGACTTTTCATCATATGAAAAACTCTTTAAGACTTTCGTACCTTCGGTACTTGGGGGAGGGAGTACTGTGGCGTGCCTCGGCACCCACCTAATTCCTCTTAACTAGCACCAACCGGCGAGCAGGAGAAGTGAACTGATATGAACGGACACTCGCTCAAAACTTCTCTCTGACTCGCGCGAGGAAAGACGTGCTTTGCCCTTTATTCAATTTCCATGTTTCAACCTAAGTAATTAGTAATTCGTATAATATTTTATAATGCTGTAAATTAAAAATATGTTTAACCTTTTTTATCATTCATTTTTATTATTTATATGGATGTGTAATAAACCTTAAATAGATTCTCACTTCACGCCATATAGACAAGATTTTGTGAGAAGAAATATCCAGTACGTTAATCGAACTAAATGTAATTTGAGAGATCTATGTGCCCCGAGATGCACTTTAACCCATTGTTACCATCACAGTTTATAGATCAGTGATTCCCAAAGTGGTCTATATAGACCCCTAGGGGTCTATGACGACTTGCAAGGGGTCCATATCAATAAAAAAATAATTTGGGGGTCCGTGGCATGTAAATGGGGTTCTCAATAAATCAGATAATGGCTTTAATTTTAAAAGAAAATTTAATCGAATGGAAACCAGATTCTACCTATTTAACAGATTGATTTAATAAATTTAATGAGGTTAATTTGCAGTTATAATGTGACAGCATAAATTTTATTTAACACCCATTCAGGGTCCATTTTAGCGTTTCTTTCCCGAATTATGTTACAGTATAATATTGAATGTTGCGAATTTTTTCAATTTGTCACAGACAATCTGTCAGGACGTTTTGAACTACGTTCAACATTTAAATGTTTTTATTCAAATTTTGAAACTACGTTTCAGAATGCTTTAGCTATTTTAATATCACAGTAGGTAATGAACTCATATGGTCACATTGAAAAAAAAAAAAAAAAATGTCATATTACAATAGGAACTGATCAGAGTAGACTCTTACAAAGATCTGAAAGTTAAGTTTAGAAACAGATGACAGCAATTTTGGCTACAAAAAGGCAAACCTGCTTTTTGCCCCGAATTATGGAATATTAGGAGAAAGTTTTTAATTGCTTTTCTTACAGAGAAGGAGCTGCAGCGAGTTTGCCAATCTCAAAAAAACTTGACACAAGTAACAAAGGAGAATTACAGTTAAGTTAGACTAGATTGATATTAAATGTTGAAAACTTGTTATTGAAGCACCAGATTCATCCCTCCTATTAAAAGCATTTGTTGGTTGTTCAGTTATTTCATGTATTAATTAAATTTTAAGTAACTAACAATTATATTTCTTAAATTTTAAACACTATACTTCACTACAGTTAGATATTTAATTCTTTTAAAGTCAGTTGTAATATGAGCTGTCAAAAAGACATGTAAGTTGATAAATCGGCAAAAATTTAAAATTAGGTAGCAGGGGTCTACCCAAAATGGAAAAACATGACAAGAGGTCTATGAGACAAAAAAAGTTTGGGAACCTCTATTATAGATTATATCCACGAGACATCACTAGCATATATTGAAGGTGGTTCTAAGCTACTGGGGAAACAGCATTATGCACTTCCACTCATACCTGGTTGCGATTTCAATATTGATATCGATAAAGATGAAAGATTGAGATTAGTACAATTTTTAAAATCAGAGCTTAATTTGGGTTTTGTTTCTGGTAAAGCACTGGGGATGACTAGGTATGGTACAAACACTGATGCAATGTTTTCAAGATTCGTAAATCACGTATCATACTTTAGTTGCCACAAGCCTCTTGCCACAGGGATTAACAATGGAGAAATTATGTAATGAATACTCACAGGTGATGTTAATAGTGAAGTAAATCAACCTTCTTAAAATGTACTCATGTACAATGAGTAACATATATTTATTATTTATTTATGTAACATAATTGATGTATATTATTTTTAGGAAAAATGTGAATAAAGAAAATACATGCATGATTCAGTATTATATGAGATGCGTTTATTTACCCAATTTACCTACTATATAATCAAAGACAACTGTACTTAAGGAGTTAACTCCTGTTGTGCATCGGAGACAACACACACAGCTTTTTTCATGATTTGTCATCAGTAATTTGCTTAGCCTCAAAAACTTATTTCAGCCCATGCTTTTATTCTTGATAACAAAATTTTTACAACAGTACCATGTTTTACAAACACACAAATGAAAAAGATTGAAGGAAAAGCAGTAGCCTTATAATGAAGCTTAGCACAAGATATTTTTTCCTCAACACTAAGGATGGGTCAGCTAAAATAGGATCTCCTTACACAACTGTGTTTGTCTTGATGTATGATTCATGCCCAAATATATCATCTATCCCAAGGGTGTCAAACTTAAAGGCTAACTTGGGCCAAACAAAAAAGGTTTAACATTAGGTGGGCTGCAAAAAAAAATAATCAACATTCATAGAAACAAGTTTATTTCGAATAATACATTATAATAAACACAAATAAAAGAGCAACAAAAGTTTGATATTTACGTCCTGACATTGACATCTCTTCTCTGCAACTATCTTTCTTATTTTGGAAGAATTTTGATGTTTTATTATATATTATTGTCTGCTAATATACTGGCCGGGTCACAAAAATATTGATTATGGGCCACATGCAGCCTGCGAGTTTGACACCCCTGATCTACCCTATGTGATTTCTAGTCTTATTTACTGTTACATCTTCCTTTTCTACTAATTATACTGTTACTAAATGTTTGTATTCCAAATTAATAATAAAGTACTTATTACAATTTAATCTAACAGAATTCCTCCCCCAACCCACTCACCCAAAAAACAGAAGTTTTGTAACATAGAATAAAATTACACCATAGTAGATATTCCTTAAGTAGATGTTACTGAAAATTTCACATGTTTTCATCAAATTTAAGAAACATGAAAGCCAAATCACAAATGACATTACATGCAAAGTAAAATAAAATTCAAAGTAAAATCTAGTAATTCTAATTACTGAATAGCTCTTAGTATTTACATATTATTACAACAATCGCTGATCTTCAAGGTAATGTAGACGATTTAGTCAAAAATAATATATAAGATAAGCAAAATAATTATTTAGAATTAATTCATCCTTTTTAAGAAGAAAAATATTTTAGATCCTTAAACTTTTTATTCTTGTTAGAATATTCTTGTTCTTACATCCCACTACAAAATGTGTCAACAACATTTTGTTGCCAGATCATGAAAACTAAATTTATAAAAACAAAGATATTATAAAAGTAGAGATGCAACATTACTCCTTCCCCAGTAACATAGTTACAATACAATATGCAATACATACAAATAAAAGTAAAAATACAACAAATGAGGGTCATAAAATAATATGCAACTAATCTCTGTAACATGCTGGAAATGTTACATGTCTACCAGAGCAAGCAGTTGTTCTTTGGACATCTTTTTTCAGCAAATCAGTTTTTTGTCGGGCAGAGTTGGTGCATGTTCTCGTTGTTTGAAATGATCAGGATTATCACCATCAGTTGACAACAAATATGCAGGTTTTAATCTGTCTACAGATATATTGATGTCCTTGCCTTTAATTTTCACAGTAAAATATTTATCGTATCTTTTTGCCACTGGGAACGGTCCATCATACGGAGGTTCGAGTGCTTTTTTCACTCTGTCAACACGTATGAACACATGTGTACTGTTATGCAAATCTTTATGGACAAAGTGTTTTTGAGAAGGTTGTCGGCGAGTTTTTAGTGGTTGTAACTGATCCATTTGTTTCTGTAATTCTTAAACAAACGTATCTGTATCCAAGATATTTTTCGGTTTCTCGAAGAATTCTCCTGGTAATCGGATAGTTTGTCCGTAAACCATTTGTGAGATGGTGTAATTTGTGTCACTACGTAGAACCGATTGTAACCCTAACAATACCGTTGGTAAGGTTTGTGTCCATTTAACTGAGTTATGTGCTCTGATGGCTGCTTTTAAGGTGCAATGGATTCTTTCAATTTTTCCATTACATTGTGGATGATAGGATGTTGTTGTGCATACTTTAAATCCACAAATAACACCTATGTTTTTAAAGAGCTCAGATCTAAATTGAGTACCTTGATCAGTTATCACACACTATGGCATTCCAAAGTGTGAAATCCAGTGGTTATAAAATTCTCAAGCAACCGTTTCTGCCATGATATTTGATAATGACCTCTATCCAACATGTGAAGCGGTCAATGAAAGTAATGCAATTTATTTTTCCTTCGGATACAGGAAATGGACCTATGATGGCAACATGAATAACAATGAATCAATCATCTACTTCTTGAAAGGTGCCAATTTGTGAATGTGTATGTCTATTAATTTTGTTCTTTTGACACTGGATACAAGATTTTGCCCATTGATTGACATCTTTTCGAATGTTTAGCCAAGTAAATCTAGAAGCTATTTGTTTAACAGTAGATTTCACACCAGGGTGAGCCAAGTTGTGAATTTTTTTAAACATGTGCATTCGAAGAAGCTGAGGTATAAATGGACGAATGTTTGCAGTTGAAACATCACACCAAAGTAATTTAACGGAGTCGAGGGGATATTGTTTAAAATTGAAAGATGGTTTCAAGCGCAGTTTATTAATTTCTTCATTATCAACTTGTGCATCAGCAATTTTGTCATAATTTATTTCAGAGATAGATTCAATCCTGGATAATGAATCTGCAACTATATTTTTTTCTCCACTAATGTGACAAATATTTGTTGAAAATTGTGATATATATTGTAAATGACGTAACTGTCTAGGTGAAGCTTTTTCATTTTTTTGTTGAAAGGCATATGTAAGTGGCTTGTGATCAGTATAAATGACAAAATTCCGTCCTTCAAGAAGGTGTTTAAACTGTTTGACGGAAAGATATATTCCTAATAATTCCCTATCATAGGTACTGTAATTTTTCTGTGCTTCAGTTAATTTTTTAGAAAAAAATGAAATCGGTTTCCAACTTCCAGTTTCAAACTGCTGTAATACCGATCCGATTGCAAAATTCGAAGCATCAGTAAATAACGCCAATTGTAAATTAGGGTCGGGAAAGCTTAATAAAGTAGCATGTGCAAGATCTTGTTTACATTTTTCAAAATTTTCTTTAGCTTCCTCTGTCCAAACAATTTTTGTTTTGTCATTCTTTTTTGAACCTTTTATATACTCGTGAAGAATAGCTTGATGTTTAGCAGCATTTTTTAAATATCTTCTATAAAAATTAAGGAGTCCAAGGAAGGTCCTCAAATCACGAATTGTTTCGTGTAATTTGTATGATAAAATTGCATCTACTTTCTCTGGAAGTGGCTTAGATCCTTCGGGTGTTGTCAAGTATCCCAGAAATTCTAGATGAGTTACTCTCAAAGTTGATTTTGAGATATTCACTCGAAGACCCTATTTTTGTAAATGATCAAACACAAGTTTCAAATGAGTTTTATGTTGTTCTTCATTTTCAGAGGCTACTAGAATGTCATCCAGGTATGGAAAAACAAATTCTAGTTCAAATAATACTTCATTGCTAAAGCGCTGAAAAGTAGAGGATGCATTTCTTAACCCAAAGCTCATAACATTAAACTCAAGTAAGCCAAATGGTGTTATTACGGCTGTTTTTTCTTTATCTTCCTCAGCATTTGGAATTTGAAAATATGCTTTGAATAGGTCAATCTTAGAAAATATTCTTTTTCCTTTTAAAATATGATGAAAATCTTCAATACGTGGAATTAGGGTCAGGAATGGTTTGGGCATTTAAACATATATAATCACCGCAGGGTCTAACACTTCCATCTTTTTTATTCCAAGATGTAGTGGGCTTGCCCATGGAGATTTAGAAGGTCGAA
Organism: Trichonephila inaurata madagascariensis; assembly: GCA_019973955.1. Lineage (NCBI taxonomy): Eukaryota > Metazoa > Arthropoda > Arachnida > Araneae > Nephilidae > Trichonephila > Trichonephila inaurata. The sequence continues at coordinate 365,652 of BMAV01014962.1, forward strand.
TGATAACATTATCCAGCATAAATTTAAATTCTTGCTTGGCTATTTCTAATTTTTTAGAATCCAATTGACGAGCTTTTGAGTAAACCGGTGGGCCTTTAGTAGCAATATAGTGTTTAACATCATGTTTCGTATAACTAACAAATTTGGTTTCATTAAATCTGAATATTGTAATAATATATTAGAAAATTTTGATGTTTTATCCATTATGTTAATTTTATTTTCTTGCAAAATAAAAGAAATTTCACCTTTAACATGAAGGTTAGTTATTCCATCTATTAACTGTTTATTTCGGATGTCAATTAACAAGTTAAACTTATTTAAAAAATCAGCACCAATTATTCCTTTATCTACTTTAGCAATAATGAAAGGAAATTGGAACTCACGATGCAGCCCAAGATTTAAGAGTTAAAATTTTATGACCAAAAGTTGGTATTTCTGAGCTGTTTGCTACATAAAGCTTAAAAGAATCGCAAATTTTATTTTTACATGAGGCAGGAATTATTGATAAATCAGCACCACTATCAACAAGAAAGCATAAACCGGTGTTTTTGTCAGTTACACAAATAAACGGTAATTACGGCAATCTTTGTATTCTGTAGCAGGAGAACTTGCTGCCAAATCTACTGCTTTTCTAAGTTTTCTGATGTCTTATTCCAGGAACATGGACTTTTACATTTATCAGGATAACACTTATTACCAAACATGAAGTGGAAATAACAGTATTTTTCATTTGGGTTGAAATGCTTATGAGATCGACTTCGACTTTTAATTCGTGTTTGATTGGAATTTTTAAATTCACTTCTTCATTTTCTCCTGTTGATAGATAATTCTGAAATCCGTTTCTCCAAAAGGCTGACTTTATCCAGGATATTTTTCATAGCAGAATTATCTGCAGTAACAGAATAAATTTCTGGCAATGAATTTATTTCAAAAATTTTATCTGCCATAACTGACAAATTTTCTAAATTTTCCGAACTAATAACTAAATTATTTTTAAGGGAGTCTGGGATTTTAACTCCAGCCAACAACTTCATTTTTCTCAAAATTTGACTGGGTTTCATGTCACCTAATGAGATTCCAGTAAGTAATTTTTTAATACATTTTTCTTCACTTTCTTTCAAAGTACTTAAAAGTCTATTTTTAGCACAAGAATATTTATTTTATTCATCACTCTGAATGATATCCCATATATTTTCTATGAATTTTGTATCTAACTGAGCAACAAGGTAATTAAACTTAGTTTCTTCTTGTTTAATATTAGCAATGGAAAATTGAGCTTCAACTTGAAAAAACCATATTTCTGGTTGTACATGATTTACATTTTTAAAAAAGGACAAAATGAGCGTTTCACAAAGATTAAATTGAAGAAATACATGAAATTCATCATTTTAAAAATTTTTAAAAGGCACTTACCTTACTCTTACGGATCATACATACCTCACGACAAAACATATACCAGTCCACAACGGTATTCTTATTGACTTTCAAATCATTCACAACGAACGCATTCATGTTCTTGCCGAACCAATATCTGGTCAAACGCAAGATAATATACCAAGCTTGCTTTCGCTGAACCAAGTGCCCTTTTTTACACTCCAACCGACGTCGTGGGGATTATCTTTCGACTGGCTGCGGCAACGCCATTCGTAGCCGTCAACATCCTTTCTGCACTTACGATATTCATACTGTGAAACAATTAAATTAGCTTTCATACACCATTCTATCGTATCTTTCTTCCCCTTTTGCCCAGAAGCTCAAAGAAACTTGTCGTAGCTTTACTTTCCAGTAATTTCCTTTCACAAGCCATTCTTAACAAAACCGGTGCGAGAACAAACAACCTTCTCAAGCAAAGTCAGAGGTCAAAAAGATTCTAATAAATTCCATCAACAGTAAAAAAAAGAATTTTTCTCCTAAAAAGGAGATTTTTTGTTTCACTCTTTTAGGGTTGCCAATTTTTTTCGGATGTTTGAAAATTCAATTTTTTAAATGAAATGGTAGGGTTACCATATTGTAACCTTTATCGCCAAAATTTTGGCGACAGAAGTGGGTCTTCCTAGGATTCAACCTCAGGGGCCCAATCCTAGTTTAGTTCACAGCTTTGGAGACAAATGAATCATGTGAAACTGCACCAACAACTTTTTTTTGGTACTTAAGTATTATCGCAACCTATTGGTGACATTACATGAACAAAGCACATGGTTTTCAATTCTACACATACAACACATAGGAATCGCAGTTGCCAACTTGGCAAGTTACTAATAAAGTTGACAATTGTTGCGATAATATGCAAGTACAGTTCTTTTCATCTGTATTGGACTTAAATCCAATATGATAATTTGCTAAGTTTGTGATTCATAAAGATGTGAACTAAATAAGGATACAACTTATTTTTAGCTTTCAAAAAAAGGTTAAAGTGCAGAATAGGTGGCCCCTTGGCGAAGCCAATTTTTTGGCGACTAGAATCTGTCGCCGAACTATTTATAAATAGCAACAGGTGTCCTGAGAATAATGAAGGGCCGAATTTATTCTTTCATCTGGATAAACATCGCAAATCTAAGAGGCCATCTATTCTACACTTTAGCTTTCCAATCTTATTTTGAGTTGATAGATAATATTTAATTAATCTATCCTTTGTGATCATCCTTTCTTATTTCAGTGTAGCTGTTTGCTCACTCTGTTTGATAGAATAAGAATTTATTTCTTTATTAAATAAATATTTTTTAGGAAATATTTTCAACTGTAATTTTTGGGGGGGTTAAAGTGTAGTATAGGGGGGAGGGCACTTGGCGCAATTCTTTTTTTTGGCGACTAAAAGTGGTCGCCATGGGACTTTTTTCGGAATTACTTATTATTTATTTTCGAATGAATTCGATATCTCACCATGACATTTAGATAAAAATCGCCAAATCCGAAGTGCCCCCCCCCCCTTCTACACTTGAACCCAAGATATTTGCATTTGTGGTTATGCATACTGAAACAAAAGATATTGAAAAATTACATATTTTACATTCAATATTTGCATTGTATTCGATATTAAAAAAAGGAACTTTTAAAAATTAAACTAAAATTTTAATTACAACATGAAGTATTTCTAGAGCAATGTTTATAGAAATACATTAAAAAAACTGACAACAAATAGCTCACCACTAAAAATACAGCTGTTAAAATCTGCAATATGTCGAAAATAAAATTTAATTAAGTGTACACAAAAAATCAGCAACTTACCTTTAGCGCGCTGCGATGGGTATAATTTTTCAGCTTTGTACAAGAATTTAAGAGCTTTGGAGCGATCACCTTCATTAATACACTTTTGCGCAATAGATATGCAATGTTCACTTTCATCCTTATTTCCTTCCATTGGGAAAACTAATCAAGAATATTCAAACAAAAACCAATGCCATAAAACACTCGCAGAAAGAAAATCATCATAAAATAATAAAATACCCAACTATTATCTTTTAAATACAACGATAGTTAATCGTAACTTCATATTCAACACAATATCGTTAAATATGAAAATATTCCATTTAATTACATATGAATGTAGAATAAATTCGGATAATGAACATCGTAAAGATTCCACAGTAACTTGAAATCATTGAAATCGAAAATATCATTTCACTTCACTCTAGTTAATGGAGAGAGAAGGGGATACAAAATATAGTGAACATATGTGTAAAATTTTAGAACAAAAAATGGATTTTTGAACTTTTGATCCAAATTGTTAAAAAGTATACATATTAAATCAATATTTAATTTCAAAAATTTTTAACCTCCAAACTTTTGTGAAAATCTCTCTCTCTCTCTCTCCTACGATTGCATTCCTCATAAAATTTGCCTATTTGAAACTGCGTAAAGAATGTTTGGCAATATACTTGAAATTTATTTGTGTGATTACATTGGAGCCGATCATCGAAGATAGAGGTAACGAAATAATTTTGTATTTAATTGATTTGAAAACTTTGTTACCTCAGAATTTTTGTGAACTGCTTTTTATTAGTGTTAAATAATTTTGTTGCTTTAAAATTTCAAATTTTATGTAGCCACAATTGGTTTTTATTAACCTTAAGTTGTGCAGAAAAAAAAAAATTCAAATGAAAAAAGATTATGTAAAATGTACTTCACGTATAATAGTAAAATTATTCTGCTGATATCAAATAAGTGACCTGAATGAAATAAAATTGCCGCGACCAATTTCCTAAGTTCATTTTACTAGACTTTCCTTTAATGCCTTTAAAAAAAACTACACTAAACTGTGCGGTAAAAACTAAAGATAACTGTTTCAAGATAGGAGTCTGGTACTCTGTTTCTTGAGAACATGTATTTTGGCTGGTTTATTTAAAATTAACATAATTTGCTTGAATCGGGGTTTGAGAGAATTATGTCTGAATCTCCATTATAAAAAATAACAAAAAAAAAAAAAACTTGCATACAACTTCATTTGAATTCTTCGAAAAAATAGCCCAGTTAGTTGAGATTCCAAAATGGTACAGCAATTGTTCTTTTCTATCCATTTTGCACCATATTGAGGATTATTCGTTTTGATAATAAATCCACTCCTCAAGAAAGAAGAAAATTGGATAAATTAGCTGCAATGCGAGATATCTGAGAAAAGTGGATAGAAGTTCTATCAAAATTATGCAGACCAAATTAAAATATTACTGTTAATGAACAATTAGTATAGGATGTCGTGACCAACAACCTATGGCACATGGTACAATTCTTAGTGACACTCGAGACTACTCTTACAAATTTTGAGTGGATGGAAATTTATAAATTTGCAATGGAACTCTTATTTGACAAACGTCTCAGAATTATGGACATTTATGGAAGTAAGAAAATGTCTGAGAGGAAGTTCTACAGATAAATCTACAGCTATTTCGAGAATTATTTGAATGTCATTGCTGGAAAAATTTAATTGTTTGAAGAGAGAAAATTGCATATGCTCTGCTCTCCAATTTTTGTTCTATCTACCTAAGTGAACAAATCTTTTCACATATGAAAAATAATTCAAGGCTACAAAGAAGTTTTTAAACAATTGAATATTCAGAGTCAGTAAAATCCTAGGAGAGCCCACACCCTTGGCGACAAAACGAAAAAAGCGCCAAGCCAGAACGAGATGGCGCCAAGCAAAACCGACAATGGCGGCAAGTGAATAAAGAGAGATAAGGTGGATGTGTAATGAAAATATATGTAAACAATACAGAAATTAAGCATTTAAGATTAAAAAAATATATAAAAACAGCACTTACTTTCTTACTGCTGATCTTTTTCGAGTGGAGGGTACAGCGTAACGACAGATTTTAAAAAAGTCTTGAGGGTCTCATCGCTAAGTGAATGATCGTGTGAGCGCTGCCATTTTTATTCTGCGAGGTAAATTTAGGACATTCATAACTCTAAGCAATAAATCCTTCCTTCATGCACTATTCAATCAATTCTTTCTAACCTTTTGCATTCAACAAAGTAAAAAATTCTAAGATATATTCCTTCACACACGCAACCATTCCCCAAAACAAAATGAAATTCGAAATACCCGCCGACAAAATACGAAATTTCCAGAAACAGGTTTACCATATCTAGTGTATCAAAGTAGGGTTACCAAGATGGCACAATTATCGCCAACCCAAAATAATTCTCGCCAAAGGTGTGGGCTCACCTAGGACTGAACCTTCAGAGTCTTGTCAAATTCAAAAGTCTCTGTTTATGCCCCTGATTTTGTGATATGAAGTAAAGTGATGCAAGCACAACTTCCAAAAAAAAAGTAGTTAAAATTTTAAAGAGTTGAATTGTTGAAATATTAATAGGATTACCACAACTAAATTAAACCAGTAAAAATTAATGGCCATTTGCATAATCAGTAGAACAACCTTATTGAATGATCCATGTAGTGCAGAAAAATGTTACTAAATGATAAAAGTCATTAGTGACTTTTACCATACTGTACTATTGCCTTAACTTCTAAAAATTTTCAAAATTTTGACAGAAAAATCTTATAATGGACCAATATCAAATTAGTACCTAAGTTTCCTTTACAGTAGCTAGATTTTATTAGAATTTTTTATTGTATTTTGATCAGGGATATCTTAAGACATGGGCCCAGGGCTTCTTGTTCTTGACTCAGTCTCAACAAAATCATGATCCTAATGATTTTAATTGTCAAATGTTGTTTCTAACTATATACTTACTGGTAACAGTGGAATAGCTGCATTATGTCATGTCCGGGCCTACCACTATACACCATTACTCGTTTTAGAATAAAGGAGGCAGCTGGTAGAATCAACTTGTTCCCAGTTTTGTGAGTCACACACATTTATTTCTTATGTGTTACTATTTATATGAGTACTTGACTCTACATTCTATATTATTACATATATACTATGGTAATTATTGCACCATGATTAAAATATATTACAAAATGAAATAAGTTTAGATCCATTTCAAAAGGTAAAAATATTAAACATCTTTATTCCGCTACTCACACCATTTTTATGTTATATTTCTACTAGCTGGTTTTACAGTTCTCAAGCAACTCATTAAATCTACCATCAGATTCTTTCATTGCCATATACAACAAATGAAAAACTACTCATCCTAACTTAAAAAGATAGACATAAATTATTTCTCTGACAAATAGAATTAAATACACTACTTGTTGAAAGATAAATAAAATACCTAAGCTTACATCTGCTTTCCTTCATTCATCAACACCTGTTACTACAATATGCTATTTGCTTAAAAGGGTTGCAAATGAGATTTACTTTTGTATAGGGCCCAGAGCTTCAAAAAGTCTTAAGATGTCACTTATTTTGGTGTTACTTCTCATTGAAAAAAAATTGGTTTAATATGATGAATAGTCTGTCTGTCAGATTTGTGGTGTTGTTTTTCCAGATTTCATAGTACAATAACAGTTTTGTTCTGGTAAGTTCTTTTATTTTAGTAACTGATACATCAAAATGGGGAATTATTATAAGTCATGTGTTTTGCTCTTGATTGCTGTCTATTGTTTTAAATTGGCAACTTATTTGGCATGTGTATTCTTTAAAAGGACATGGTTTTTTTGAAGAATCATTTTGTAATTCATGTGTTTTGATTTTGTTGGAATGCTTATTTATTGTTCTGAAATTTATAGTTTGGTAGTATAACTTGCCTACTCTCTTTTTTTATGATTTGGAGGGAAAGGGAAAAGTTCTTGTATTATGATGTGTTGCTAAAGAATTGATGTTAAATAATATCAAATGTTCAAATTTTGAAAATGACATGTTTAAAAAGGATTTTAGTGATGAAATTTTTTGGGACAAAAATGAAATAGCAAGGAAATGAAAGAACATTGTATTTGAAGGTCTGCAAGAAAAAATAAATTGTTAGCTTGAAAAAAGACTGATTAACTCCTTAAATGCAAAAAGGAATTTTTACGGTTCTCTCCCCAGTGTCACCATTTTTCATACATACAGACATGCACAGTTATGCAAAGTATTAGGAGAAAACTCATAAATAAGTAAATCATTTGCAACACTGTCAAGATCATGGTATTGCTATCCAAATCTTTAGAATAGTTTTAAAGATAACAACATTATTCAAATGTTTGTAATTTGAATATATATACCTGTGGCAGTTAACATGCAAGCTGAACTGCACAATTTTAACTTCGCCTGATAGGACTTGGACAGAAAGTAGTTTTTATCCATGATGACTTCTCAGTACTTACAAAATAGGTTGTAAAGAATTTCTTAAAAAAATTGCTGAAGCAGGTGAAGACGATAGAGTAACTACCATTTAAAAAATGAAATAACAAGAAATGTACTTACATTTTTCTATTTAAAACAGCATTGAAAAGAATGACTGCTATGATAAAAAAAATAGAATATGAATAATGTCTAGGTACTTACATATTAATGTTACTGCAGCTAAATTTGTGCTTCAAGAATCGTGCTATTTTCTACCGAAATCTCGGAGTTTTTTTTGTTTTGTTTTTTCAGATAAAATATGCAAGTAAAAATTTTTGTTGTTCTCTTTTGCTGTTAACATATCAAGGCATGATTCATCTGGCATGAATTTGAGTGGGATGACATTAATATGTAAATACTAATTTCTAAATGCTGAAAGAAAAAAGTGCTGAGTTATTGTGGAGTATGATAAAATTATAAAATCATTTATTAAAAATAAAACAGTAGAAATTCACAATTTTCTACCATTTAGAAAAAATCTGCCTGATAGATTTGTTATTATGACCATGACATTTTGTTATGACATGACATTTGCATCCAAAATAAAAAATTCATTTCTTCAATTTATTACTTTATGAGAAACAATTGTTAAACCTTTACTGCACTTATCTTTCATTAATATCCAAAATCAGTGAAATATTAACTAAAATTGAAAAAAGAGAAATCAGAGCTCTTAGAAAATAAAATTAACCAAAAAATTTTCTGTAAAGGGCCCCCCGCCCTACCTCAGTCTGTAGTGATATCTGCCTTGGTAAATTTGTCAGAATTAAAAGTAATGACATAAAGTGGAGTACAAGTTGTAAAATGAAGAACGTATATAGTTTTATCCAACAGAGAAAGAGGACAGACATCAGTAACTACACCAATGCATTGAAAGTGTTTGTATAGAAAGTCATTTCATGTCCAAAGTCGAAAAATTTGCCGTAAAAACTACATGGGGTATATCCATTGGGATTGGCAAAAATAAGAGTACTCTATACTTTATCAGTTGAAAGGAGTTTATATTTTTGTTTTAAAAGTTAGTCCACTTTCTTCTTTACCTCAGAACTGAGCTGATGATTGGATAGAGGAAAATGTGGCTGGGGTAGGTTACAGCCATTTTTAGCCAAAAGATCAGCTTTTTGGTTTCCAGGCACCCCACAGTGACTAGGGATCCATTGAAAAACAAGCTCCCAGCCAGAGGCAATTGCTTTGGATGCATTTATTGTAGTGTTTTCAACAAGAGAATAATCACTAGTTGTATAGGAGACAGCTGCCATATTTGCAATATGGGAGTCAAGAAATATAACTGCCTTACAAAAAGTATGAAGTCCAAGTAAATTTAAAATTGCTTTTCTTATGGTAAAAATCTCTGCACCAAAGTTAGAGGCAGTAAGACCAACAGCATAGGAATACTCAAAAATCCATTACAGTACAGCCCAGCACCAGTGTTTTTCTCACTTGCAGAGCTGTCAGTATAAATGTGAATCCACTCAGAGCTAGAGTAACTTATAGCTATAACTTCTAAATAAAGCTTTAGGAGTATCAGGAACTGCATCACATTTGTTTTAGACAAATTGATGGCAAGCTTATAAGTACTCTAATAGTAGGAGGAGAGTGGCCAAACTGGAAAGGGCGGAGTAAAGTAGGCATGATGTTATATAGGGTACAGAGTTCCTCAGCACAAGAGATAAATGATTTATGTGTTTTCAATCTAGGGGTGGTGGAGTACTGTTTCAGATGTTTGCAAATACAATCTTTTACACTTATGGAGTTTTAAAAAGCCTGCTTTTTTCTTCTAAATTTTAAAGGCTCAATGCCAATTTGATTCTCCATGGCAATGATTGGAGTGGAATCAGCTGCATGAATAATAATCGTAAGTGCCTTATTTTATGCCAAGTCAATATCTTCTTGACAGGTACTAGAGGCAATGGCTATAAATTCACCCCTATACTTCAAAACAGGCCTGACATAAGTTTTCTATGTGGTGAAAAGGGTATCAGTCAAGGAACCTCAAGGGGTGCCAGACAATCTTTTTAAAAGTGTGAGTCTGTTATTTCTCCTGTTAGCCATCTCATCACCACAAGAGTGTATCAAAGAAGATGCTGAGGCAGTGAAAAACATCCAATTAAATTAAATTTTGACCACCATAATAAACATTGATTTGGGAATGTTTAGTTGACAAAAGGAAATGCTGGCACACTTTTTTCAGAGTTAATAACTACTAGATTTTTCTTGCACAAAGTCTCCAAGATCTTTAAGGCACACATCATTTGTAGACTTGTTAAGAGCAGTAATGTCACTGTCTGTATTGTAGATAACCATGTCTTCGGCAAATGCTAGGCAATTGATACCTGGTACCTCCAATAATTCAGTAATCATTTGATTCTTATTGATATTAAATATGGTACAACTAAATACTGCTCCTTGGGGCAGCCCATTTTGGAAAAAAACATAGTACCTGAATAAAGAAGATTGATATCTGCGCTATTGCCATTCATTGGGAAATTATTGATTTAAGCCAATTTAGCATATTTCCCCTGACACCAGCCAAGACCATCTTCTCAACCAGTTTTTTTATGCCAGATCTTATCATAGGCATTTTTAAGGTCTACATCAGGGGTGTCAAACACATGGGCCGCTCGCCAGTACAAAAGTTGCAGCCCGCCAACTTTGAAAAGTTTTTAAAAAATTTTCATTTTGAAATTTGAGGTGAACCTTATATATATATATATATACAATATATTTGCCTGTTACCAGTTCTTGTTTTAAAAGAAATCCTTTTTGATAATAGAAATGGTTTTAAGATTAAAAATATTTTTTTTTATATTTTATTAAATGTTTTCATTTGATTTTACTGTATAATAAATTACTTTTTTATTAGATTCTGAAATGCATTATGCTTGTTCTTTACTATGGATAGTACACGATTCTTCGTGTGTGCAACTTTTATTTCTTTTCCTTCTTTTCTGTTTGGAGTATCCAATCAGCAAGAGGCAATCAAAGATATTTTTTAACAAAATATTCAGGACCATTAAGATAAAGGGCAGTATATACTCAATCGTTTGCAAAGGAAAGCACAATCAAATTTCAACAAAGTGTAAAGAAAGATCAGTTCAAAAGGAATGCTGTAATTTTTAAGAAAATGGCAACTGAAATATTTTTTGTGTTCAAGATAGCTAAAAACTATTTCAGTTGCTAAGGAATATATTTTTAAAAAGTACTATGACACAAATCATGAAGCAAACAATGACCAAAAGTTTGTGAAGACAAATTGTCCGATTTTGAAGAATTGAGATCAATTCTTCAAAAAACAATAAAATACACATTAAATTTGCTGAAGATTATACAGCTGCTGTGTGTGGGTAAAAGTTATATATTATTACATTTAATCTCGCAAGCAGATTGAAATCATTTACTGAAAGGGAATTTATTAGTTAATATTTATTTAAAACAGTGGAAGTATTATGTCCAGCACCAACAAAGCAAATTTAAAATGTAAGTTTAAGTCAAAATATTGGTGATAGCAGAATTGATGAAGTAGCCAAGAATTTGAGAAATCAGCATAATTAATTAATATCAACATTTCAAGCCTACTTTATTGCAGTATTGATGAAAGTACAGATATTCAAAATTTCGCTCTTCTAGCCTCCTTTTTTCACAGATGTTGATTTAAAAATAAATGAAAAACTTTCGGAAATCATCCATATTCAAAATACAACATCTGGAGCTGATATTTTTAATGTATTTATAGATGTTTTGAAGAGATATAAGTTACCACACACACACATTGAAAAAGTTGGTTTGCCTTACATGATGGTGTGCCTACCATGATCGCTATTACAAAAGGAGTTGTTGCAAGATTAAAAGAAACATACAAACAGCATGGAAATAATAATTTTGAGCATTTTCATTGTATTATACACCAGCAGGTACTGTGCTCCTAAGTTTTAAACATATGACATGTTTTAAAATTAGTCACCAAAATTGTAAATTATATTCGAGAACATAGACTAAATCATCATAAGTTAGCTTCATTTCTCGAAGAGAATGAATTCAACAATGTACCATATTATTTGGAAATTCAATGGTTTTCAAATCATAAAGTATTAAAATGATTCTTCAAATTGCTGGATGAAGTTATAATTTTCTTGTTAATAAAAATATCATGAATGTGCTGAATTAAAAGATGATAATGGATAAAGGACCTGGCTTTCTCAGTTGATATTGCAAGCCATCTTAATCAACTTAATTTTAAGCTTTAAAGCAAAAGTCCTTTTGTTACAACTATATTTGATAACATTAAACATTATTACTTTGGTGAAAATAAGTTGAAAAAGAAAACTTGTTTCACTTTGAAAGCTATCAATATCTGTTGATTAAATCCCATAAATTAAAATTTACTGAATATATTCACAAATTAAATTGTTTGAAATGAAATTATTTATACTAATTTTAAGATCTGTGAGTTATAATTTCACACTTTTACTTTATCTATTGATATTGAAGTTGATGAAAGCTAAAAAATAAATTAATTCAAATCCAATGCGATTCTTTGTTGAAGCAAAAATCTATGGAAGTTGGAATTCTAGATTTTTATACATACTTCTATTTATCAGTAGATCTTTTTCCTAAAATTTATCGTTATGCAAATAATGGCTATGTTCAGAAGCACTTATTTGTGCAGGCAATTATTTTCTTTTATAAAAAATAACGAGAATTCAGAAAGATAAGATTAACCCCATTCTACATTTATTGTCAATTTTAAAAATTACATCAGTTCAGTATTTTTAATCAAATCTTGATGGCTTGCTTTGTGAAAAAATTTGTCAAAAATTTTCTTAAAAAAATGTTTATTTTTGTTTTTTTATTAGAAATATAAAACATGTACAGATTAAGGTAAAAAAATAACATGAAATTGAAATGACTACATGTGTATAGTATACAATACATTGAGCTTTGCATTACTAAATGCATAATACAGTATAAAAATTGTATTTTATGGATTTTTTGATGATCGTAAACATGCGGCCCTCAACTTATAATAAAATAGACGATGTGGCCCATAATATCTTAAAAGTATGACACTCCTGGTCTACATAGACAATATGTGTAGATTGTTATCTAGAAAATCCATCTTTAATACGTTGTGAAAAGAATGTTGTCTGTTCCATAGTATTATGTTTCCTATGGAAACCAATCTGAAGGTCCAAGAGAATCTTATTGTCCTTCAGATAAAAGTTTTGCCTATTATTTACCATTCTTTCCATTAATTTATACAACAACTGTTAAGGAAATTTGTACTAGCTGGAAGGACTATCAGTTGGCTATACACATACAATTTCTAAGTTATGTTATAAAAAGTGACAAGAGTTTGTTTTGCTTTTTTACTCAGTTTAATGAAAAGTTTATAGCCAAATCATCAGATCCAGGGCATTTAGCCATTTCTGTCTTGTGTATGTCTTTTAGCTTGTCAAGAGTAAAATCACTGTTAAAAAGAAATTCGTCATCATGGTCAAGACATCCAGGTGGAAATCTAGTCTATTTTTCTTTTACAGAAAAGTGCACACTGGAGCATAAAATTTGGTAAAGGCTAAGGCTTTTTGTCTTTTGTATTATATGATCTTCCATTTCTAACCAAAGGCTCATTTTTTATTTCATTTTGTACTTTATTTAAGAAAGAGAGAAAATAAAGAGCTTGGATACCACATCTCTTCTGAAGTCCAATACCAGAACAAAATCTTTGAAACACTTTCTTTTTGCTTTTTTTATAGCTTTCTTAATGATTGCCTATGAATGACAAAGAGTTACATTTTATTTTAAGTCACCCAAAAGCTCATCTTGTAAGTGGACATCATCACATTTTTTCTTCAGTTCAGTTCTCAGCAGACCAGAAAGGTTTATAGTTTCTCATTTTTCCTCTTGGAATTGAGGCTTGGCACAAAGGTATATAGCATCTGTGATAGTCACCTCTGAAAAGTCAACCTTATTCACATCAAGAAGTTTGCCTGTCAAATAAACATACTTTGACTAATCATCCTTTTTTAGATTCCATCTATGGAAAGAAATCTTTTTTCTTTTTTTTTCTCTAGGAAGAGGGACCGCTATCAGAGTATAAGAGCTCTGGGAATCAGGGGTGCAAGCTATTTGAAGGATTTTATGTCCATATCCGCTACAGGACTCCAGAAGGTCAGATGTAATTTTTTTGGACAAATTAATGCATGAGAAGACAAAATCAAGGTTTGTCTTTTCTCCTGTAAAAGAGAAAAGTATGTCTGCCCTTTAGACTGGAGAAGATCAAGAATCAAAGAAGTCTTCCAGTGCCCTACCGATAGGATTTGATTGCTTGTAATCCCATCTTGAAGTCTCCAACAATTATGGTGCTTCTATCAAAAATTAATTTAGTTTCCAGCTATTCCTTCTATAGGTTTAGCTCAACTGTTTCTAATTTGTTGATGCATTGAGTGAAGGATTTTGGAAGTGCAGGTATTTATACTTCTACAATAATACTGGGGACATTCTGACAGGATCTTGGTAAAGTATAAAGGTAAAGTTTTTGCATTTGAAATGTTGCAGAAGGTCAGTAGACTGTAGAAGTGGTCTATAAAAATTAACTCTGATGTAGCTATAGATCAACATTTATTTTTTAAAAAAAATGATTTATTTGGAAATGTATTTCAAAAGAATTTAAAAGTTTTTTCTATTTTTCAGTCTTTTGTAACATGTCTGAATTGAGTAGCAATGATGTTGATTGGGTTTTCTACCGAGACCGCCCTGAGTGGGAGGATATAGAACCTATTTTACAAAATGATGGACCACATCCTGTGGTGAAAATAGCTTACTCAGAGAAATGTATGTATATACCCTTTAATTTTTAAATACTGAATTCTTTATTAAAAAAATGTTTTCTTTTTCTTCATATATGTCCCAAGAATTTATTATTAGATATTTTTATTTATTGTTATTATTTACTTATTGTGTAGTAGTTAATTTAAACTCTTGTATTTTGAAAATTTAAGATATTTTTTAGCATCCTATAGGATTAAATATTGCATTGAATTAGGGTAAACATTTTATTTTATTATTATTTGGAAATTTCTTAATAATGTTCAGCAAATAAAAATCAAAAGCTATTAATTATAATTTAATCCTTACTATAATATAAATTTTATTCTTTTGATCTGTCTTCAATATGTTTTCATAACGTTTTTATTTTTCTTTTATTTAGTCAGAGATATCTTTAATTATTTTCGAGCAGTTTTAGCTCGTCGTGAAATCAGTGAAAGAGCATTGAAACTCTCAGAAGATGCTGCTAGTGTTAATTCATCCAATTATACTGTTTGGTAAGAGTTTCTTTAGTTCTTGCTATCTGTGTTTTAAAATCAGTACGGACATTTTTTTTTTTAATTAAAATTAGATTTTTACTCTTTGACATAGGCATTATAGGAGAATGTTGTTAAAAGAACTGGATAAAGATCTAAATGAAGAACTTAAATATTGTCGACAAATCATTGAAGACAATCCTAAAAATTATCAAGTGTGGTTAGTATTATTTAACGTACTTCTGTATTTGTCTGTTTAATCAAGTATAAAAATGAATAATTGAATACATTTTTGTTTTTTTATTTGTTGTAATTTTGAGAGTAAAATATAATTGATTGTAGTTTTTAATAATGAATCTATATATTTTCTTGCTCACTTTTTTTTTTAATGACAGCATTGGATTTTATTTATCTTTGTCTTTAAAACATGAGATATCATTTTTAAGGAAGTTTATATGTATTTAAATTATTTCTTTAATTTATTTTAACATTGAGTTAAATCTATGTATTACTATTGAATTCCTGACAAAAAGAAATTCAGTTTTTAAAAAATTATTACTGTATTTTTTTCCTTCTTGTGATTAGGCATCACCGTCAAGTTTTAGTTGAGTGGATGAAAGATCCCTCAAAGGAAAAAGAGTTTACTGAACGCATTTTGGCTGATGATCCAAAAAATTACCATGCATGGCAACACAGGTAATCCTTTCATTGTCTCATTCCTTTCACATGAATTGATACTAGTAAAAAAATTGTGACTAAAATGTAGATTGCATTTTCGTAGTGCTAGTTTAAAATTGATTATTGCAGTATAAATAAATGAAAATTTATCCGTGTGTATGTGTTACAGTATCAGCATTTTTATATTGATAATCTACGATAAATCTTAATATATTTGTTAAATTTGTTAATTGTCAGTCGCTGTGCAAGTAAAGAAAACTGAATATTGTTTTTAGTTATTTAAAGTGTGTGTGTTGTTTCTGAAACTTGTAAAATTATGAGATACATTAAGTTTAATTTAAACTTCTATGTAGGAGTAGTGGCCATGGTAGCTTAGTGGTCAAGGTAGCTTGTGGCTGGTGAGTTTGAGCCCAGTTGAAGACCCGTTATTTAGGGAAGCAATGTACATCAAATCTGTCGAGAACTCAAATGTCCTACCATTGGTGGGACGTTTGAGTTCTCGACAGATTTGATGGAGTGGTAGTTAGGAGAGGGGGTGCCAGTTCGTGTGTTGTCCTTGTCACATGACAGTGATTCAAAATTGCAAGTCACAAAAAGTCCACCTTTAGCTGAACAGTGCAACATTAATATTCACTCACTCATTCTGTGTAGGAGGAGAGGATAGTAAAAATGTTTTGAATTTGTTACATTTTTTCTTGAAGGATGGGGTTTTATAGAAGTAATATTCTTAAGAAAAATATCTATTTAAGTATAAGTGGCTCTTTGTATTTGTTTTCAGTTTTGTTAATTTGAGGAAAACACATGTCCCGTTTTCTTACTGTAACTGGAAGTTATTATTGGTTTTGATTAAATTTTTTTTCCTAATATTTTATTTCTATAATATTACATTTGTGTTAAAAATATGTATTATTTTCCCTTCACAAAATTAGAAATATTTTTGATGGTTGATTCATTTTTCAGAAAACACACTTCTAAAAGAAATTCTTGATAATAATATTCTAATAATTTTAGCACTAGAATGTCTGTTCTTCATGTGGGGGAATTTGTAAAATTAACTTTTCAATCTCCAGAAATTTTGCATATAATTTTTTGTGCAGTGTAAGACAGCATATTCAAAAAAAAAAATTAAGAAAATTTAATGACTACCCAGTTTTAATATTCTGAATGATTTTCAGTAAATTTTTGAAAAAAATATAATTTTGTAACAATTTATTCACCAATTCTGCTACAAAGAACAAATATCTTCAAAAATAGAAAATAACCTCGTATGATGAATGCATGTGCCAGAATTTTGCTAAGTGGTTTGCCATCTTCCCTTCTCTTAAAGAAAAGGCACAAACTTGCTCACTGGATTGCATAATCAAAAAATTTATAAAATCCACCAAATGATATTTTTGAAGGAAGGTAAGCCTTTTTTTTAAAGAAGCTAAGATGAAAATCTTATATATCTCATAACATTTGGATCAGTGGTTTTTTTTTTTTTTTTTAATGGTTTGATGGTAACTAAAGAAATCAAAAATTGATACATTTCAGTGCCATTTATAAAAAAATCACCAAAAATCAGCTTATCAATTTACATGCCCCAAACAAATTCAGTTTATTAAAATATTGGATCTTGGGCAGTGCAAGAATGGTAATCCTATGACATTTTTTTTAGAGAACTAGGAAAAAGTATACTTTTGCTGTAACATTAAATTTTTTAAAAAAATGTTAAGCAGGTTTTGAAACAATTGCTACAAAATGTACACAACCATTACCCATAGCTTAAACAGACCAAATTTCATACATCTATTACTTTTCATCTTTGTGAAGTTCTTTTCTGCCCCCCCCCCCCTCCCCACAAAATTTATTTATTAATATAATAAATTAAGTCAGTTATATAATTTATAATATTTGATATTTAAGTCAGTTATATAAGTAATTAATATAATTCATTAACCACAAAATAATAAGTGTAGTTTTCATAAGATCATTAATCAATTGATATGAAGCAGCCTTAAACTTAAATAATTACAACATTCATATGTGTCAAAAAGCTAAAAAAGAAAAGAAAAAAAATAGTTCTGATGAAACTGCCACAAATAGTTTCAGGTGAAGTCTTAGTTCATGCTTAACACACACACCTTTAGTGATGAAGAGGAGAAACGAGACATGCCTACAGCTTGTTTTTCTGTATTGGACTTTTATCCAATCTGATAATTTTAATTCACCAAGGTGGCAGGAAATAGGGTGGACTGAAAATAAAATCTGACTGCTACGTACAACATATCGTCATAGTTAAACCCAATATCTGCTATGTGCACTTTTTGGAGCTTTTGACATTTTGACTATTATGACTAGTTTACTAACCAAATTTTCATTAAAAAAACAGCTATATGACTAAGCATTGTATGGTGAACTGGGTTAACTAAAAATATATATATATACTATGCGCATCGGCCAGAATATTGTTAAATAAAAAATATCTCAGTCTCAAATCTCAAAGTTGTACTTTTTGCTCATAGCACATATTGGCTTGACAATGATGATTATTAAACTGGGAACATATTTATAAAACAGCACAAACTAAAGTTAAAGACTAAGCTTGAATCAATTTAAATTAAAAATTGAATTAAAATTTGAAAAAATTTAACATTAATTAAAGTAAAAAAATTATCTGAAACACCTAAAAAAATACAGCTTGGATCAAAATCATCAACAGCATAAAGAAGAAATAAAACTGAAGAAAAAAATGTACAGTATTAACATTAATTTAAAAACTATCTAAAACAGAAGGACAAAACAAAATTTGTATTATGATTATTAAGTAAAAATAAGCATAAATTACATCAAAAATGCAATTGTTGAATAGATATGATAATGAAAATATGTACAAAATGATCTTAAAACTACATGACTATTTTATTGCATTAAAAGATTAATATATCAACTACTAGAGTTATGAAAAATTACTTCAAAATATAATTTTTGATCTAAAACTAATTTTTAAAAATTCTTTTTGAGGGGCGCTCTAATAATTTCGGCACATCAAAATTTTCAGTTTGGGTTTTTTCAATTTGTGCTACATCATACACAAATATTTCATTTTCTTAATATAGATAATGAATACAAATATTTGTTCAAATGTATATCTGCATTTCTTTGAGCAGTATAAATATAAAGTACAGTATAAATATAAAAAGTACAGTATAAATACAAAGTATAATAACTTCATTACAGTATAAATATAAAGTTTTCTGTTTTGTTTTTCTTCGGTTTTTCTGTAAATAATGTATCTTTGTACAAAACTTTTTTAAAAATAGTGTATGTTATACGACGGCTATTCAGAAAGTAAAGAACGTTTTCGTCTGACATTGCTAGGCGCGTGCCGATCATGTACATTTTGGTGTCTGAGTGCTCGGCATCTCAGTCAGCGTCCAGCCATCGCAATGGGAACATTTCCAGGATGCCCATTTTTTCGATATTCGAATTTAAAATGTGCGCTGCAACTGAAAATCCCGCCAGTTGTGAGGTGCTATCTGTGATACGGTTTTTGTTGGCAAAAAATCTAAAACCTATGGAAATTTATCGGCAAGTGTGTGAAGTGTGCAGAAACAACGTAATGAATGAAAGTTCAATCCGAAAATGGTGCATTCAGTTTAAAAATGGCCAAACTAACATTCATGATAAAGAGAAGAGTGGACGCCCTAGCATTGTGACTGACGAACTGGTCGCTAAAGTTGATGAAAAGATTCATGAAAACCGCCGTTTTTCACAATAACGGAGCTTTTGCTTAGTTTTCCACAAGTTTCACAGACTTTGTTGTTTGAAATTGTCACGCAAAAGCTAGGCTACCGCAAATTTTGTGCAAGATGGGTGTCGAAATTGATTATATACAGAACACCATAAAGGTCATCGAATGGGGGCCAGCTTTTACACTTCTGGAGGCCTACAACAGGCATGGTGATTCATTACTGGATCGAATTGTAACTGGTGAAGAGACGTGGGTGAGACACGTGAATTGCGAGACAAAATTACAGTCCATGCAGTGGGGTCACACAAGTTCCCCGAAAAGACCAAGAAAATGTTTGTAAATCTTGTCACCAAAGAAGGTTATGGCGAATGTGTTTTGGCATAGGCAATGCGCACTTCTGATTGATTTTCTTGAACGTGGTGCTGCAATAAACTGAGCGGTACTGTCAAACTTTGCACAACCTTAGGAGAGCAGTTCAAAACAAGTGCCAAAGGAAAGTTGACGTCCAAAATTTTGTTTTTGCATGACAATGCCCGACCTCCACATGCAAACTATACTCAAGAACTCCTTAATTCATTCAAATGGGAGGTTTTCCCTCTTCCGCCCTATAGTCCTGATCTTGCACATAGTTATTTTCACTTGCTTCCAAGAATGAGGAATTGGCTAGCAACACAGCGCTTTGAAGACGACAAGGGGTTGCGGGTGCGCGTCACTGAGTGGCTGAAATCACAGGTGGCAGAATTCTATGACAAAGAAATTTCAAAGCTTGTCTATCGCTATGATAAGTGCCTCATTTTGTTGGGTGACTATGTAGAAAAGTAGAATTTTAGTCGCTCTTTCTGATGTATATAATAAATTTTTTTTCTTGTACTTAGTTTCTTTTTAATTCCAAAACGTTCCTTACTTTCTGAATAGCCCTCGTATATGACTGCATACTTATTTTTTAAAAAGCTGTTGGAGAAAGTTTTCTTATTTTAATGCAATTTGCATCTTTGCTATTGTTTTGTCAATAATTGATTCTTAAAAATTATGCTAATTCAAAATTAAATTTAGAATTAAACTCATGTGTTGACTACTACAAACATTGCTTTTCGTGTACATAAACCATGAATTAAATCAATGTTAACAAAAATACTTTCTGCTTAATTAATGGGGACAAATTATATTGAAAGGCAATAGTAATTCGTTTGCATTCTACAAGTCATTTTGGACATTTCGTTGGATAATTTACAAATGTTCTTCAGTCATTTACATTTGATAATTGCAGAATAGTTATAGTAAAAGTATTTTTAGTATTGATCTGAAATAAGTATAATAAAATTTAGCAGTTAATACAAAATATTATTTTATGAGAAATATGTATTAAAAATTCACCACAATTTAATGTTTCCTTATATATTATTAAATGAATAAGTAAATTTCATTACTTAAATATTTTATTAATACACTGGCACAAATACTGTTTTATAACAAACTTGTATATTTTTAAAACCTAGAATTATAATTTTTTTTTTTTTTTTTTTTTTGTATTATCAAAGGCAGTGGGTCATTCGAGAGTTCAACTTGTGGGATGGAGAACTAAAATTTGTAAACTTCCTCCTAGAAGATGATATTCGGAATAATTCGGCTTGGAATCAACGGTACTTTGTTATCAATTCTACTGGCAGGATCTCTGATGAAGTCTTACAAGAAGAAGTAAAGTAAGTCGAATTTTTCTTTTTTTAATTTTACTTTTTTGGGGGAATTAATAATTATGATTTTCTTAAATATATGTAAGATTTTTATTAAATTAAAGAACTTAGGCTCTTGAGTTTAATGAAAGGTCCCCATTTTATGGCTCTATGGTCTCCCATTTTCCTTCTTTTTACACTTTTCCAATGAAATCAAAATGTGAAATAAATTTCAAAAAATTGTTATTGATCTGTAGCATGTTGTCCATGAATCTTATTCTGAAATAAGTTATATAAATTTTTTTAACTAAAATGTGTGGCAAACTAATAATATAATTATATGATCTTTAAGATGCATCCTATAAAAAATTCTGAAGAAATAATAAGTTCTAGAATTTTGAGATCTGGAAACAAATTAAAAGTATAAAAGGTCATGGTAAAATACACTGCTAAAAAAATCAAGGGAGCTAGCAAAATGTGAAGAAACTGTTGCACGATAGCCATACATGAACAAATATTGAGAATTTAAGTGTAACAAAACACAATACAGAAAAAAGAAGCAAAAACAACTGTATAGGAACTGCTATTTCTTGGAATGGTATAAAAAACATGAAATGTTTCAGAGCAATAATTAGGTTAAATGTAAATGATAAAAACTGATTGTGTTTGGAAATGTGATACATGAGGTTTAATATAGTTTGTGGTCTTCAAACTACCAAGACTGTTGCACACTCATTTAGCATAGATGTGATGAGACTGGGGAATTCTGTTCCACTCTTGATGAAGTGCAATCTCCAAGTCTTGGGGAGTAACATGAGGCTTTGTTCTTGCATTCAACATGTCATCTGAGTGTGTCCCAAACATGCTATTAGAATCTGGAGAGCCTGCTGGCCCTTTCCATACACTGTATTGTTTCCACTTCAAAAAAGTTCTCCACAAGACAAACTGTATGAGATCAGGTATTATCCTGCATTAAAAGAAAGGAGTTGCCCATAACTGCAGCATAAGGTACAACATAGTCTAAGGATCTCGTCTGCATACCTTTAAACCATCAAATTGCAATTCCAAATGATATGCAGGTCAGTACATCCAACTTTGTAGGTTCCAGGCCATACTATAGAACCATCTTGTCTGTAATGTAATCTTTCCTGAAGGAATATAGGGTTATTTTGAGGGCCCTTTCTCACCATATGAAAAGACGTCTGTCTGGTTTCACACTCTAAACTGAACTGGGGCTCGTTCTTAAACAGCACTTTACTCTCCTATCACTTTGTATCCAATCTCAATGTTCAGCAGCCTCCTTTCTTTGGGCCACACAATACCTTGCAGTCAAGAGAATGCACACCATTAGCCTATGTGCATACAGACTGTTTAGAATTGTGTAAAGAAATTAGAAGTTTCAGCATTGATGAGACGTGATAAATTTAAAATTTTTATTTTAATGGTATCAAAGCTACATTTTTACTCAAAAAACAGGTATATATACAAAATTCATCAAATATGAAATGTTGCACATATACGGTGAAAGGTACACACTCAATCTGCAATGCCATGAAGTCATTTACAAATAAGTCATATTAGGATGTCATCTGCAAGGTTCATTCATGTTCATCTGTTTAATGCGATGAATGTGCAAATAAATAAAAGTTATTTTGTGACTTGCGTGTTTATCTAAATTATAAAGGACATGAAATCAAATTTAAATGGTTTTTCCAATAATGACTCTCCTCTCATGTCTATATGTATAAATATGCTAATTTCATTTAACATTAACAAATTTTCAATCTCAATACATATATTAATACATAAACTAAACTCAGTGGTTCAACAGCCAATGAGGGCTAAGACCTCTGCGCCCATCTTAGTTTTTGTGACCTTGGGCACTATGTTGCATAGGCAGATGTTCTAGTCAGGTGGTCAGTCTGATGTGAAACCCCCCGTGTTTAGTTCCCAAGCAAGTTTGGTACTCATTTATAGACCCACTAAAGGAAGGAAAGGTTGAGTTGACCTTGCCCAGCCCAGCCCTACCACTCTGCCATTGAGATTCTATATTAATATATAAGATGTTAATGTCATATTTAAATATTACACATTTACAAGTATTAGTTTGAGAAATTTGTACAATCCATCTTTTGATAATGGTTTAATAAAATAATCCAGATTGTTTTTACTGCTAATATGATTTAATACAATTTTTCAGATTTCATTAAAAAGAATGATATAATACGTCAATATGTTTTGTTCTAATATTATCACATAGTAATTCACTTTTCCTTAAATTAATGGAAAATAATTTAAAATTGTTACATTTTTCCAAAATACAAATAACATATTAATTCTTTGGAAGCTTCAGTCAAAGTTACATATTCTGCCTCCATAGCTGATAAACTTACACTTTTCTGTTTAAAAGTTCTCCTGAATATTGGTACAGAATCAATAAATAAAATTATTCCACCCATTGAAATTTTGTCGTCCCTATTGGTGGCAAAATCCAAATTGCTGTAACATTGGACATTCATATTGTTCATGTCAGATAAATTTAATTTAAAATCTTTGTGTTTTCAATATACCCTAATAATATAAGTAAATTCCAGTAAGCCAAAACCTGCATTTTCTTAAAAATGAGAAAGTATGTTTACTGTATAACTTATATCTGGTCTAGTACAACCTGCTAAGTAAGATAAGCAGTTAAGCATAATTCGGTATGGTAAACTTTCCACACACACATTTCAGTGATTTCTGCTTCTGAATTACGACTGTCCCCCCCCCCATTTTAGATAGCATAAATCCCTTAACTAATGGTAATGTTTAAATTGGGAATTTATACTTCCTACAAAGGTTGCACACTCTATTTATATAGTCAGTTTGATGGATAAACAATTTACCATCAACTTCTTCAGGTTAAACACCTAGCAATTTCTTAGTTTTGCCCAGGATTTTTAGATCAAACTTACTCTTTATTTTCTTTATTATTTCTTCAATATGATGATCTGATTTTTTTTCCTAAAATTTAACTCTTCTAAACATGTGAATTTAAAAACCACTCTCTACCACTTTGATGGAGACCATAAATGGCTTTATTTAGCAAACAGACATAATTTGGTTTTTCATGATTTATAAAGCCCTGAGGTTGTTGCATTTAAATTGTTTCACCCAAATTTGCATACAGGTAAGCACATCTAACATCCAAATGACAATGAGACCACCCAAACTAACAAAAAAAATGGCAAAAAACATTCAAATTATTGAAAAGTTCATAGTCGGGTTAAAAAAACCTCATTGTATATTTGACTCTTGCATTGTCGGCACCCTTGAGCAACAAAACAAGCTTTATATCTTTAAATTTCACCTTTCTCATTCCTTTTAATTGTGTTAGGTCACCTATTTCCAATTACCTTTCCTTTTTCAGGCCTTGGGATTAATTCCCAAACATTCCTTTCTGATGTAATGTCAATTTCTCCTTCATAGTAATAAACCATTTATCTTTTTCAGAAGATACAGAAGCTTTCTTAAAATTTCAAATTATGACTCCAACATGATGTGCTTCTAGATGATTATACTCTCGGTTACTACTTTCATTTTTTACAGAATATTTGTCTTTGCCACAAAAATTAAAATATTTTTATCAAATTTTATATTGTAGGTTTTACTGTAGTTCTCTGCATCATGATTTGATCTTAATCTTAGGGACTTTCCTTCAAAACCATAATAAATATCAACTCTTGTACTATCAAGTCTGGGATCTGCTTTCCTGATCCATGTAAGATTTTCACAACTGACTTCCTCTCCTATACTAATTTCTGTCTTTGATTCATCTTCATTTGATTTAAGTTCTTCTGTGATTAGAGGAATATATTCACTTTTGTTATTTAGGCCCAGTACAGCTTCCCAATTAACACTTTTATTAAATGAAACATTACTGGTTTCAATTTTCATTTCTTCAGGAATCCAGACTCCATAACCTTTTATTTGCATTGCATATTCAATCATAATACCCTTTTTTGTTCTCATATTAAGTTTATTCCTCAACTGTTTGGGAACATCCACATAAGCTCTACAACCAAAAGTTTTTAAATGCATAAGGTTTTTTACCACAATACAATTCAAAAGGGTTTTTGTCTAGTTCTGATGATAAATTCGATTCCTTGTAAAGCATAGCAAAACCTCTAACCAGAACTTATTACATAGACCACTACTTCTTAAGATGGCTCTTACTGCATCTAGAACTATATAATTAAAATGCTCACTTACCCCATTCATTTCAGGTGAGTATGCATTGGTCCTCTCCACTCCCTCAGAATCCAGAAATTTTCAAAATTCTTTATAAATAACCTCAAGTCCATTGTGAAACCTGATGTTCACTATCTTAAGTATTTAAAAATCTTTCTGCTCATTTTTTATATCTGGTAATGCAATTGAAAACATCAGATTTCCTTTTAACTGGGAAAACAGTTACTTTTCTAATCAGTTATTGTCAGAAAATAATTACTACCATCTTGAGATGTTGTGGAAATAAAACAGACATCCATATGCAACAACTCAAGTGGTTTCTTTGATTTGATTTTTGAAATTGATTAAAAGTTTTTCATTTACTTTTATTAATTTTGTAATCCTCACAGTCCACATTAGTGTCTTTTTAACTTTCATTTTCCTCTAATGCTCTCATTCTGAGTAGACCTTGAAATATATTGACTGTTACTATGACAAAGCTCTAAATTTATTTTTTTTCTTGAATTGTATTTTTGTGATTGCTGAGACTAATAACTGTTAATAATGTACTAGACAAATATATGACCACATTCTTTTGATATTGATTTCAAGTTTTAATCTAAAAATTTTCTAGCTAAATGTTCTTTTGTTTCTAACTAACCGTGTTCATGTAAACTTTTTAATTTGTTTAAGTAAAGCAAATTTAATCCCTGTACGTTACCATTTACCATAGACTTTTATGATTATTTTACAGTCTAAAATGCACTTTTAAGGGCTGTTTGATAATGATCAATTTAAGTCATTGAAATATTTCTATGATAAAATTTTAAGCAAATTTTTTGGTTAAAATATTTATTCTTTTGATAATAATAGGTATACTTTGGCAAGTATTGAGAAAGCACCTAACAATGAAAGTCCTTGGAATTACTTAAGAGGGTGAGTCATAAATTATTGTAAAAATTATGCAAACTAAATATTATAATTGTTATTTTCAGTTTAAAAATTACCTTTCTATGTTTTAAAAATTATAAATAATAGAAATAAAATTAAGATTAAGCTTGAATATAGTTATGTGAAATAATGCGGTTATCACTTATATTCCAAGTTTAAATTTGAATAATTATTTAAATAGAACAGTCCTTTTTTTTTTTTTTTTTTTTTTTTTTTAAAAAAAAATTTTAAAAAAAAAAAAAAAATTTTTAAATATATTTAATAAAAATTTT
>BMAV01014962.1:397245-431441 GCA_019973955.1 Trichonephila inaurata madagascariensis
ACGCTGTGTATAAAGAAGCAGTTGGTGTCTAGAGATAAGCCACTCTATTTTAAATATAGGCCCTTAAATGTGTTGATAACAATTGCTAATGCTAATTGAATTGTTAATTGAAGATATCTTGAGCCTCTCATTGCGTTGGAATTGAGCTGTGTCAATTGATGTACGTTTAAAGTTAAATATTTAATTAGCGTTTTTTATTTTTTCTCTTTCTTTGTGTTCCTGATTTTTCCTTTTTTTAATGTTTTGAAATTTAATATCTTTTTGTTTTAACTTTTTTTAATCGTGTACAGTCAATTGGCTTCACTACATAAAGTTTATGGCTTGCAGGAAATCAAACTTAAGTCATTATACTCGCAAGGCAAAAGTAGTGCAACGAGTGTAACTGCACTTCAAACTGAGCAAGAACGGGCATCAACAAAGGAGAAAAACAGACAAAGAATGACAAACGCATGCTGAGGGCGCAGCAGAGTAACATGCAGCCTGATTTGAGGATGCACATTTGCGAGACAAGTATTCGTGTTTTGCAACATCAGATCTGCTTTGCTCTCAGCAAAAGGAATACAGTAGGTTGCGAATGGTTGAATGATGTCTAACCAGAAACAGCACATCAGTCTCAAACATGACTTTGTGTTGAGCATTACACAATAACTATCACCTTTCATTCCGTTACAACCTAGTGGAAGATTATAGGTTGAGCCAGCATGTTCTCATCAGCACAATGAATAAAGTGTATCCTTATTGAAATGTACTGAAATTTAAGGGAGAAACAAAAGGAATGTTTTGTACCGCTGAAAAAATTAAATTGCCTCTACTTGGAGAACCACCTGAGCCATTAAAAACCTTGCCTGCCAGATATATACTATGGAATCAAAACATTTCCTATATAACATCAGGAAATACAATTCATGCTTCCAAATGACAGTTTGTAAAAATGTGCATTTGTGAACATACCTCTAATTTAACAGAAGTATTCATAAGCTCTGTAAAACTAACTCATTGCCCTCGAGGAATCCAGAGTGGAGCCATTTAAAATTTATCTTCAAACTTGAAGTCTCCACTATGAAGACAATGTAAATAAATTTAGGTTCATAGCATAAGAACAAAAATAAACTGTAATAACTACAAATATTTGATTTAAAAATTACAAATGATATCAGCTAAGGAAAGTTTTGTGTAAATACATTTATACATTTTTTTTATAAAAAAATCATACTTCCAATAGAAATGTTTAAATATACCGAAAACATGTGTTTTCTCTTTAACCAGACTGAGCCACAGCAAAGTGTGGCAGGGTACAGCTAGTATATATAATATATATATTCTTGCTTGGTTATGAATAAGCAGGTAAATACTGATTTACTTTGTCCACACCATCAATTTTGTCATTGTAGTCAATTACACATTTAGACCTGAACGCTATCTCCCTCTCTCTCTGTCACAAACCGAGCAAAACACATATCCAGTCCCTTCATCCAATGGCAAAGTTCTTCAACAAAAATTGGCAAACTGTCAGTCAAAATTTCTTTCATGGTGAGCTTCAGGTGAGTAAAAATGTGATGAAACAAATCATGCTATGCCCAAGATAACAGGATAAAAGCTAATTGCATTATATATGAATCCAAGATTACTTGGGGTAATCAAAGAAGTAGTTAAGTAGTCACTAATATTTTGTTAAATTTGTATGCCAGTTTTATGTTTCTATTATTTGCAAACAACAAAAAAAATGTATACTTCTCCCCTCCCTTCTTCTACACCCAATTGATTATCATTAATTTTCAGTCATGGGATTAAACCACTTCTTGAAAATTAAGTGGAATTAGAATAACAACCCAAATAAACTAAAAATGTTGAAAATTGTATGAAAAATATGAGGGAGTAAAAACTATGCAAAGGTGCAATAATAGATAATAAGGATTTCTTTTGAAAAAGTATTTAAATGAAACAGGTATATCATTGAGCTCATAATTCCAAAATGAAAGCATATATTTTATGACTTACAAGTTTTGTTTATGTGAAAATATGTAATTAAATCCCCATATTTACTATATATTTGAATATATATATGAGATTTTTGAAATCAATGTTTTCACACAAATTGTTAATTGAAAGTTTGCTTTGAAGCAGTAATTTCTATTTCAAATTAAAATAAAAAATTAAATTAAAATTTTATCCATTTATGCATAATAATTTTTTAATATAATTTTAAAATAACTCCATGATAGGGTTTTTGTCAATTTTTCTGAAAATGTAATTAAAACAAATACTGTGCTAAGTTCTCATTAAGCAGTTAGGCATATTATGCTAACTTAGTTATTTAAAAAGAAAGATCCTTTGCTTATTAAAAATATTTATTTTTAGTGTGAAAAGTCCTGAGGTAGTGAAATGGGTATTTTTAATTTAAAGAAAAGAATTTGGCAGGAGAAATATTTTATATATCTATATATATAAATGTTGTGTTGGTTTGTGTATGATCGCTTAACTCAAAAAGTTCTGCATGGGTTTATATGAAATATTGACAGAATGTTGAATTTGACTCCGGTCAGGTTCTTATGTACTTTTTATTTCGAAATTCACTCTAAATTTTTTAAAATTTAATTTTTAAGTGATATTTTGGTGTTATGACGTCATACGATGTCACGATTCGCTCTGAATGCAAAAATCTAAACTGTACGCACAGATTTTTCCGAATTGTTGTATAATTCTACTATAGTAATGTTTATTGGTTGTCATATTTATCTATTTTTTGTTCTTTAATACGCAATTGGGATTATTTTTCGAATAAATCATTTTTTAAAAATTATTCTTTCAACAACTCAAATTTTATTTTGTAGTTTTGGCAACAATCGGATAGTGTTATCGCGGGATGCTTATGACTTTGCTTATATTATACATCGTGTTTTTTTCTGTTATTTTAAGCTAAATTTATTTCTCCTTACTAAGCGAAAATGAAATTTACATAATTGACTTCTGTACGCTACTTATTTTTCTACCAAATAGTTTCCGTTAACCATTTACCTCAAATAAAAAGACGTAGCTAAATGCCGCGATATAACATTCAATGTTTGGAAACAATATTTTTTCCCACTTAGAGACATTTTAATTTGACGGAATTAATCGACATTTTTAATAAGAATGTTTTTTCGCTGTTTTAGACAACTTTTTAAATTTCATTTGATTCTTACGTGTTATCGCAACAATCGCCAACTTTCATGATAACTTGCAAAGTTGGCGATTCCATTTTCGCAGATGTTGTACGCGCGGAATTGGCAATCCTGTGCTTCATTTTATACAATGTCGCCAATAGGTTGCGATAATACGTAAGTACCTTTCATTTTATGTTACTATTGAAATACAAATGGTAAAACTAAGATTTTCTGATTTTGAGTCAAAGTATTGCACCTTACTTTGTTTTTGATTGCTTTATAAGATAACCTTCTTAAACAGATTCCATTAGTAATTTGTTAAAAACATACTTGAAGTTATTATAGTTTGCTTTTGTCAGGGACGTAGAGCTACCGCTGTATCAATGATGCAGGGACCCCAACAAATGTTATTACAGTTCCACTTACATGGTGCTCATATCTGAAAAAGGGCCCCAAAGGAATTCAGATACAAGGTCCACTCAGAGCTGTTTTGTAACTTCATATGTTTTTGTTTAAACCTTCATTTTAACTGCAGTCAATCGGCTTCAGTACATAAAATTGTATTGCAGAAACTCAAACTTATAGGTCATCATACTGACCAAGCAAATGCAGTGCGAGGGGTAGTTGCTCATCAAATTAGAGTAGGCATCAGTGAATGAGCAAAACAGACAGATGGCTCAAATACATGTTGAGGAAGCAGGTGGTTGTAAGATTGTAATTATTTTTTCAAATTATACTTTCGCTTTGATAAAGGTAGTTCAGCTCCTTTTATGTCAATTAGTGTTAGTATTGTATATCATTTTTCAATTTATTTTTAAGCTCAGGATATTTACTGTGGATAATTTTTATATATAAAATACTAATTTTTATTCTGTATACTATGGATGTGTTTGGCGTGATTTCAAAATCTCTCCAGAAACAAGTAGCGTACCAACTAAAATCTTTCTCCAATGAATCTAAATTAAATTAATATATAATTTTTTTTGTTACCTATGTTTTTTTTTAGTCGGACATTTACCTAAAATCAAAAGACATCGCCAAATACTGCACTATGCATTCAATAAGAGAAAACCATTCTATGCCTGTTTGTGCACAATAATAATACTTTTTTGCACTTGGTAGTGAATTTTTCCACGAAATAGTTAGTGAAGTTTCTAATAGTTGGGGCAATAACATTAGACTCACAAAATTGTCATTTTGTGTAATTTCAAAATTTTATTAGGTGTTTTTCTGAAATACAAATGGGACAATTAAGATTTTCTGATGTATATTTTGTGTGTGTTTTGATATTTATGTATTGTAACCATATTGGCAACATTAGCACTTAGTTGCCGATTTACCGTGTATGACGCGAACAAAATCGTCGTTGATATAGTTGCAACAGTACCCAATTACCTTAGTTTGCAACTTTTTTTGGTGATTCCATCAAAATATTGATAATTTGTTTATAATTGTATTTTGATAGCTTTTTATCATTTAAGTTTGTTATAGCTAGCTGTACCCAACCACGTTTTCCTGTGGCTCAGTCTGGTTAAAAAGAACGAAAAGAGAAAGCACACATTTCTAATATCTTTAACCGCTTGCACTTGAGGTATGATTTTTTTTATAAAAAAAATGTGGAAATATATATTAACAAAACTTTTCTAAACATATTTCATTTGTAATTTGTAAACAGAATACTCCCAAGATATTATGGTTTTTTTGGCATGTTATGAATCTAAAATTATTTGCACTGTCTCCATAGGTGAGGTGCCAAGTTTGAAAATAACTTTAAAATGACTCTTCTTGAGGTCAAATGGTTAATTTTACAATGCTTATGGGTAGACATTTTGTGTTGCTTCATTGTCTGTATAGATACAGAAATTGTCTGCTGTGCCTACTTTAGAGCAGTAGTTGCCATTTTTCAACACTTCATGAACCACTTAATGTATAACTTTATAATTTGCGGTTCTCTAATAGGATTGATCTCTATGTGGTGGACCACTATAGCTATATTTATGTCTTTATTTAATTGTCCATACCCCTGAAAATACGCTTTATGAAAATCAACAATCAACAGACTAAAGTGTCTTGCCACCAATTTTCCAAAAAATTTTTGAGGTTACCATAAATCGCTAACCTCAGAAATTTTGTTTGTTTTTTCGTTTAGTTATTTCGGTAACTAAAAGCTTTTAGTAAAGAATAATCCATGCTCCATAATATGTTATTTTGTTCATCTTTTTTAAACTGAATCTTCATAGAAGTATAAATAATGTCCCAATTTTTTTGCATACCATCCAAAATTTCTCGCGCATCACCAATTGGTGACTGCTGCTCTGTAACACACATCAGTAATTATGTATTAGCATCACCGTAACGAAATTGGTGCCGCATGTATCACACCTTAATATCTAAACAACAAAGACTCTAACATTTTTTTTATGAAAAGAGAAATGGATGGAAAATGGTGTGATTTGCATGGCGGTAATTTGGCTGCGGTGATGCTAATATTTAAGTACACAGATAACAAATAATTGTCCATGTGAAAAGCAGTCTGTATCTAGATATAAGCCACTCTGTTTTAAAGATATGCCCTTAACTTTGTTGATAGTTGCTAATGCTAATTGAATTGTGAATTGCAAAAATACTCCATCATTATCAACACTTTGTTGTAGATTTCTGCTGCAAAATCCATGTTTATATTGGAATTTTCCTGGCGTATTCGATTGAAAATATCTTCAGCCTCTCATTGTGTTGGATTTCAGCTGTGTCAATTGATGCACGTTTGATGTTAAATATTTCATTAGCATTTTTTATTTTTTTCCTTTTTTTTGTTCCTGGTTTTTTTTGTTTTTTTTTAATGTTTTGAAATTTTATATGTTTTTGTTTTAATTTTCTTTTCATTTTAAGTGCAGTTTTAAGAAATTCTATATGCTTTGTTTGAATTTTTTTTTCTTTTTAAGTGCAGTCAATTGGTTTCACTACATAAAAATAATGCCTTGCGGGAAATCAAACTTAGGTCGTCATACTTGCATGGCAAAAGTACTGCAACTAGTGTAATTGCACATCAAACTGAGAAAGAATGGATATCAGCAAACGAGAAAAACAGTCAAAGAATGGCACAAACACACACTGAGGGCGCAACGGAGCAACATGCAGCCAGACTTGAGGATGCACATCATCAGTGTTTTACAACATCAGAAAGATGTTAACCAGAAACAGCACATCTGCGTCAAACATGATTTTGTGGTGGGCAATCACACAATAACAGTCACCTTGCGTTCCAGTACAATCCAGTGGAAGATTCTAGGTTCAGGCAGCATGTTCTCATCTACACAATGATGGAAGTGAATCCTTATTGCAGTGCTCTAGAATTTAAGGGAGAAACGAAAGGAATGTTTTGTACCACTGAAAAAATTAAACTGCCTTAACTTGGAGAATCGCAGAGCCATTAAAAATTTTGTTTGCTAGATTTATTGCAGAATCAAAACATTTCCTATATAACATCAGGAAATACAATTCATGTTTCTGAGTGACATTGTTTGGATTAATGTGCATTTGTGAACACACCTCTGATTTAATAGAAATATCCATAAGCATTGTAAAACCAACCCATTGCCTTCAAGGAATCCAGAGTAGAAATTTATCTTCAAACTTGAGGTCTCCACTTTAAAGACAATGTAAATAAATTTTGGTTCATAACATAAGGACAAAAATAAGCCGTAATAACTTAAAGCATTTGGTTAATAAATTATAAATGATATTAGTTAAGGAAAGTTTTGCGTATATATATTTATACATTTTTCTTTTTACAAAAGATCATACCTGTAATGCAACTGTTTTAACATACTGAAAACATGTGCTTTCTGTTTAATAAGACTGAGCCACAGCAATGCGTGGCAGGGTACAGCTAGTATATATATATTTAGATTTATTAATTTGAATTTTATGCAGTATAAACTATGATTTATAGGTACTGGTCATAATAAATATTAATTGCTCTTTTAAAATCACAATCTTAAATTAATTTTTCAACTGAACACAAAATTGAATTATATAATTTTCAAGCATTGTTAAAGTAACTTAAAATTTTGTTTTATACTACCCTGTTTTCCTCTTCGAAAAAAAAGAAATGATTTAATTCTGTTAATTGTTAATATTAGAATTTTGTATATTCATAGAATAGTTTGTCCCCCTCAGAATCTTGCAGGACAAGGGTCTTACCAAGTTGCCCCAAGTAACCGCATTTGTAGAACAACTGTATGAGTCAGGCTGCCGTTCTCCTCACCTGTTGGGTTTCATGATTGATTGCCGAGAAGAAGGTTTGCTAGCCAAAACATCTGTAGAAGAGCTCATGAAAACTTTAGATGTAAATATTTGAATTTACTTTATTTCTAATAGTTTCATTAGGAAATTGTTCAGATTATTTTATTAGTCATTGATGTCTGCTATTTGTACATTGTATTTTAACTCTTTACCAAAGATTAATTTAACCTTTAATATCTTATGTAAATAAAGCATTTCCTTCAAAATTAAGATTCCTAAAATAGGTAGATTTCTAATTAAGTTTAAAGCACACCAGAAATCAATAAGAATAATCTTTGAAAGGAATTAGAATAAAAATATGTTCTATTTTATTTTTGGTTAACAAATGGAGTGACATTTATTTAAATTCTAAGACATTTGACAAAATAGTCTTATCAATAAAATTAGTATTTATTTTATAATAAGTATGTTAACTATTTGGAAAATATATTCTAGTATTCTAAAAGAATTTTATGAAATCATAAAAAAATTATTAAAGCTAATAATTAGAAAATAAAACAGCTAAGCAATGCAAAATTAACAGGCGGTTTGTGTGTGTGTGTTACTTTTGTATAGATAAAAAATTCTTAACTTGAGTGAAAAACTAAATGTTAGTCTTGTTAACATGCTAATTAAAAGTTTTTTTTAAAAAAAAAATGCTTACAAATTTATAAGAAAATGAAGAACTTCAATAATTTATTATTTTAAAAAGAAATCTTAAATAATTGTGAAGTTACATGTTTGCTTTTCATCTTGCATGTTGAATGTTAATACAGAATTAAATTCATTATTTGATCACTGTTGAAAAAAAAAAATGGCATGTTCAAATTGTCTCATAAGAGAAATACCTTTTACTCAAGCAGAAAACACATGTAATTGGTTATAAGTTACACCAAAATGTCATTTTCAATTTAAAAACAGTTATTGAAATGTATAAAATATATTCTACTCTTGCTTCGATTATGAATTGTTGGAAAAACCTACTTTGTTTTATCTCATGTTCTCTATAATTTTGAGTATAAACGTGCAAGCAGGGCCGGCTCTAGCAGTTTTGCCACCCCAGACAAAAATGGAAAATGCCACTCCTCTCTCTATATATGTATACATATATATTATTTTAAGTCTTAAAAGATTGCCGGTTGGGTAGTTTGGTTAATCTGTCGCTGGCCTTCTGCACCCAAGGTTGCAGGTTCGACCCCGGACCAAGTTGGTGGATTTTCATCGTGCAGAAAATCGACAGCGGCCATGTCGTATGATTATACAGCATGTAAAAGATCCCTAGAGTGTTTGTTTGGCTTGGATGCTCTCAGCAAAATTAAATCCTGGTACAAGTTTGCATCATCAGAGCTCAGATGCCTCCCTCTCGGGAGGAAACTGGGCATCAAAATTACCTACAGTGATTGGTATCCGCCTATAGAGCGCTGCACTAAAATTGTTACCAGCTTCCGGGGATGTACTAGGTCTGCAATGGTTAAAGACCAATTTGCACCCCATTAGAAATTTTTAAAAAGTCTTAAAAGATTCGAGACATTTCGA
The DNA here is from genome assembly GCA_019973955.1 of Trichonephila inaurata madagascariensis. Lineage (NCBI taxonomy): Eukaryota > Metazoa > Arthropoda > Arachnida > Araneae > Nephilidae > Trichonephila > Trichonephila inaurata. The sequence continues at coordinate 406,209 of BMAV01014962.1, forward strand.
AATTAAGGACATAATGACGTTATTATATCAAACGAGTAAAATGTAAAAGAAAGAATCATCAGTTTCTTCGATAAATAATCTACTGAGGGTGGGGATCACAAGCATTTGTTTTAACTTATAGTAACTACATTCAGGACTAAAGTAAAACATCTATATCTATCAGAACCTCTTATTACCCTTGTCCTCTTTTGGATAGCTCACACCGGACATTGTAAGGGTGAAAGGAATGTTCGTTGTGACCTCACTCCGGGATGGGGAGAAATTTACAAGTGAAAGATATGTAAATATATTGTTACATAGATCCGGATTCGAGGATTTTATGCAAAATGATCACACAAAAAAAAAACAGTTCTTTAAGAGCGATGCGAATTTATTATCAAAAATTCAATCCTTTGAATACAGGGTTCAGCAGCAATATTTACAGAGTTAGTCCCCAAAGGTCTTCACACCTTCAACAGCAATCAAACAGTGTTTAAAAATACACGTAAGAAAAAGATTATTCACAAGCACAGCTGAGCTAATCTCTAATCAAAACAATCCTCAATATTCGCTGGATAAAATCAGACCCACTCACTGCGGCTGGCATTGCTCTATTTATAAACCTGATGGAAACTTCCAGAAAAATCCGCACATGTCATAAAGTGTGAACTTATTGGGAAGATCCACTACTTTCCAGAAGAATCCAGACGGTTCCGAACTCACCAACTTGGTCACCACAAATGATGCCAACTTGGCTCTACCGCCAATATTTCACCATGTTCTCATTGAATCGCCATTATAACGTAAGGGGCGGCATTGCTTGTGAATAGTACAATTTTAACATGAAATAAATATAACATAGAGTAATGTAAATGCGTTAAACACCCAAATACAAATTATTTACACTATTTACACAAAATTCGTAACACTGCCCCCTCCTCAAAAACTGCACGTCCCAGGCAGTACAATCCTTGAGTAAGAGGCATCTATTTACAGGCAAACTACTCACATAATAATCACATATAAAGTAACAAATGTACTCCACAGCATATACAATAAAAATAAATTCAAAGTACATGAAGAGATGTAAACATAAATTCCAATATTAAAATAAAACTAAGGAATTAGAAAAGAGAAATAATTTACATTATTTACAAAATTATTAATGACCATGGTCTGAACTTAAGGATCTTATTCATCTTGGTCAAGGGGCTAGCATATTGTAATGTATTACCTTCGGTTTTGAGTGTGGTGATTTCTGTATCTGCACCACAACATCATTCTTTCTTTTTAGGACTGTGTAAGGACCTTCCCAATTTGTCTGCAGCTTTGGAGAGAGTCCTTTGCGACGTTTCGGGTTCCATAACCACACTTTGTCACCTTCGGGGAAGTCGTGTCCGGTAGCTCTTGTGTCATATCGGGTCTTCATCTTCTTGGAAGCCAAGCCGATTTTTTCCCTGGCCAGATGATGTATTTCCTCCATCCGTGCCTGGAGTTTCTCGACATATTCCTCAGGCGCCAAGGGTGCATCTGGTGGTCGGCTGAACAGAAGATTCGCAGGCAAACGAAGATCACGTTTGAAAAGCATCTGGGATGGGGAATAGTCGGTGGTCTCGTGAACAGCACTCCTGTAGGCAAGCAGGAAAAGGGCAATTTCTTGTCCCAGTCCTGTTGATTACTGGGTACCAGGAGAGAGAGGCTGTTCAGGATGGTCTGATTGAAACTCTCCACCATGCCGTCAGACTGAGGATGTAAAGCTGTTGCCCAGGTTTTGTCGATAGCGAGTATTTCACATACTCTTGCAAACTGCAGAATCGAAGTTTCTTCCTTGATCAGAGTGCTGCTGTAGAGGGACTCTGAATCGTGAGATCCAGTGTTGAACTAGAACCTCGGCTACAGTCGAGGCCTCTTGGTCGGAAATAGGATAGGCTTCAGTGAAGGCCACTTAGTGAAGTAGTCCATGACAACCAAGATGTTGTTGTTGCCATCTGATGATCTCAGAAGTGGGCCTAGGATGTCAAATGCTATTCGTTCGAAAGGCGCTCCCACATTATACAGCTCCAGTCTTCATCTAGTGCATTTTCTGGGACCTTTGTGTGCAGCACAGGGATCACATGTGCGACAACACTTTTCCACGTCACTCCGCACATTGTTCCAGTAGAAGCGCTCACAAACTTTTGTAAGGTCTTCATAACACCAAAATGACCTCCAGTTGGACTGCCATGGAGTTCCTTAAGGACTGTTGAAACTCTTGTCTTTGGGAGTATTAATTGCCACCTAAATGTTTTTCCCTCATCAGACTCCCATTTTCGATATAAAACACCATTTATCAGATGGAGAGAGTTCCAAAGAGCCCAGTAGTGCTTCGTTGTAGGATGGAAAGGGGCGATGTCTTGCCAGCTGGGCTTTTCGTCAGACGACTCTTTGAATTCTAAGATTGGTTTTATTTCAGGATCAGCCCTTTGATCTTTTCGGACACTCTCATCACTCCATGGGCCCAATGCTGATGTTGATGGCGTAACTTGGCGGACTATTGGAACTATCACACCAAATTACTTTTTGATTCTCAAGCTGTTTGAGAGATTCTTGCTGCTCTCCGAACAGAGTCTTTTTGAACGGACATCTCCATTTTCATCTGCTGATCCTTTTTGGTCGCTATACACTTTCTTTGATTCTGTTACACTTGTATGAGAAGGATTGATTTCTTGATTTACTTGAGGACAGCTACTTCTCAGATGCCCTGCTCCACCGCACCCCCAACACATGATTCTACATCTCCTCAGGTCCTGACGTTGAGCCATTAAATCTTGAATTTCCTCTCTCAGTTTCTCAATCTCCTTCCTCCATGGAGATTCACTGGGCGCATCTGCAGTCACTCTAGCTCCACAGACAGAATGGCTGCCTCTGCAACTGGCTTCATTGGCGGCCTCTAATTTCAGGGCATATAACAGGGCAGATTTAAGATCTTGCACATCTGCCATTCTTACAGCCTTCTGAATTTCCCCCTCCTTCAGGCCATCCACGAAATACTGCAAAGAGATTACTTTTTGCACAGTTGCTGGGTGGTCGGAGAAATCCAAGTTGGCGAGCCTTTCTACTTTGGAGGCATACTCCTGCAAGCTTTCTTCGGTTTTCTGGAGTCTTGTTTTCATCTGCAAATGTGCGTAGTCCTTGGAATATTTCTGGCCGAACTGAAGATCCCAGAGCATTATATAGGGAGTTCAAATTCAGTCGCTCTGTGTCAGGAAGAGTTTGCAGCATTTCAGCAGCTGCTTTTCTAAGGGATGCTGCTAGCTGACAAGCTTTGACCCCCTCAGTTCATCCATTGGCTTCTGAAATTATTGAGAATTGAGTCTTGTATACCTCCCAGTTGGTTTTTTCGTCATAGGTAGAGAGTTTTACTGACACTGGTTAGGTAGTCAGAGGCACTGCAGAAGAAGGCATATGTACTGGAGCAGCAGGGACAAACTTGGTTTCGTTCGTCACATTCCCAGAAGCTAGAAGCTTCTTTTCAAAGTCTTCCACTCTCTGTGACATAAGGCTAAAATTTTCGTTCACTCCTTCAATTCTTTCATCAATTTGTTCTCTTAATTCTTTCTTCAACTTGCTCTACTTTTTTCTCTATCTTCTCTTCAACTACTGCAATCTTTTCTTCAACTTTAAATGCTATTTTCTCTTCCACACTATTGATTTTCTCTTCAACATTGTCGATTTTCTTTTCTAGAGCATTCTTGAGGTCTTCCTGGCATTTTTGCAATCTCTCTTGGCCTTTCTGCATATCTTCTAGACCTTTCTACATTCCCTCCTTTAACTCATTCTTAGTTTCTTCTTGGCTTCTCTGCATATTCTCCATTCTCTCCTTAGTCTCTTCTTGGCTTCTCTGCATTCTCTCTAACTCATTCTTAGTATCATCCAGACCTTTCTGCATTTCTTGCTGGCCTCTCTCCATTCTTTCCTGCATCCCTGCTTGGCCTCTTCTAGTCCTTCTTGGTCGTTTTTCAATGCATTGATGCCTTCCCACAGAGCCTTCAGTTGCTCATCCATTGCTCTTGTTATTGGCATAAAATCCCATTTCTGACACCAAACTGTTACGTAAATCCGGATTCGAGGATTTTATGCAAAACAATCACAAAGAAAATAAATAGTTCTTTAAGAGCAATGTGAATTTATTATCAAAAATCCAATCCTTTAAATACAGGATTCAGCAGCAATATTCACGGAGTAAATCTCCGAAGGTCTTCACACCTTCAACATAAATCAAACACAGTCACCAATGTTTAAAAATACACGTAAGAAAAAGATTATTCACAAGCACAGCTGAGCTAATCTCTAGTCAAAACAATCCTCAATATTCGCTGGATAAAATCAGACTCGCTAACTGTGGCCGGCACATTGCTCTATTTATAAACCCGATGGAAACTTCCAGAAAAATCCGCACACGTCATAAAGCTTGAACTTAGTGGTGAGATCCACTACTTTCTAGAAGAATCCAGAGGGTTTCGAACTCGCCAAAATGGTCACCAATATTTCGCCATGTTCTCATTGAATCGTCATTATAACGTAAGGGGCGGCATTGCTTGTGAATAATACAATTTTAACATGAAATAAATATAACATAGAGTAATATAAATGCATTAAATACCCAAATACAAATTATTTACACAAAATTCGTAACACTATATATATTAAATTTCACACTTTAACATATACTTCCGCCTCAAACCCTTCAAGTTTAAACACAAAAAAAAGCTGTCATTAAATATACAGAGTACAAAGTTTTTTTTAAAAAAAAGTACGTTAAATGCAATACCAAATTCACACCCAATATTTCAGAAAATGTACCAAATTCTTTGTAACAAAAAAATATTTTTTTTTTTTTCAAATTCGATCCAAATGCCACCCCGGGCAGGGATCCTGATTGTCCAGCCCTAGAGCCGCCATTGATGCAAGTCTCAAAATAATTTTATTTTTTAATTATTTGCTCATTCATCACACTGAATGGATGAACATGCAAATTTCCTTCTGCACTGCATATTATGCCATCATGACTTATTTGTAAATGAAGCCATCGTCACTGATTAGATACTTATCTTGCCCTCATATTCACATAACTTTTTCATTTCATGTTTGATGAATTTTTATTTTAATACCTGTTTATACTTCTTGTTTGGATGTTGCTCAGATATTTTAAAATAAATACTATTATGTATCATGAAGTCTCATCAACGCTGAAACTTTTAATTTCTTAGACAATTTTAAATTACAACATGAATCAAATATGTTATTTTTTAAAAATATTAAGGTTTTATTTTAGTGTCTTTTAGTTTTTAAATACTTCTTAAACAAAGAACTTTCTTTTTTATGAACTATTTAATTAAAAATTTATAATTTTTGGCATGTTGAGAGTCATATCTGGAAAGGAAATGCAATTTCTAAATATTTTTAATTCTATTATTTGAGCTATAGTACTCTATTTCTCAAATGTGACTTGATGAACACTGATTTTCAAAAAATTATTGATTTAACTTATTACAAGATATTGTTTAAAAGCTGCTTCATAATAAATACAACTTTGTTCATGAAAATTCAATTTGAATTTTTATATATCTTTTGAATAATTGTAGTAAGTTTCTGTATTCTAATAATTCTTTTTTGATCTTGCAGCTGTGTCTATCATTGGCCAAAAAACATGATGTTATCAGAAAAGAATATTGGAAGTATATTGGAAGAAATTTGCAAAGTTTATATTCCACTGATGAATTTTTGTCTGAATTAGAAAAAGAGGATGTGAAATGAATGTTAAGGTTATTGAAATATCCCATCTTTCACTTATATTAAGCTTTTTTCTTTTTTTTTTTTTTTTTTTTTTTTTTTTTTTCAATTTTGCATTCATATTTATCTCATATATTATATATGTGTATATGGTTACATGAAATTGTGTTAATTTTGTTTTGTTATGAAAACTTATAATCAAGTGTACATTGTTTCTTAGGGAGGGGATCTTTTATTAAATCCATTGTAAAAGTACTGTATGTTTATCAATAAATGTATTCAATATGTTCATAATTTTTTGAAATATATATATATATACATAGTATTTTCATTTCATCAATGTATGTTATAAATACTTTAAAAAATTAGAAGCTAAAGTGTGTATTGGCTTTTTTAAAAAAATAAAATACAAAGAGGAAAAATGCAGAATTTTTTTATTAAATTCACCTGTCATTTTTTTTTAAATGTAAGTACACAGGCTTACATAAGAAATTTTAAAAATATAATAAACAAAACAAAGTTGTGTAAAAGAATTTTGATTATTATACGTAGGAACAAATTATATTTTCTCAGTTGCCAGAAGGCCTAATAATAACACTTGTAATGTTACCTGTGTAACAAAAGAATGACTGTGAAAAAAATTGTAAGGTTAAGAAGATAGTTGTGTTTTTGATTCAATTCCACATTTACTGGAAGTTGCAAGTAACTTTTTTTCTAATGTTAATAAAACCAATTTATATGATCTCAAGTTATAATTGTTAAGCTGTGTTATTGGTAGTTTAGAAAAACTCAAAGTTCGGATACAACTTCTCTTAGCTGAGAAATATATACATAATGCAGGGGTGGCCAACCTTTCAGGGAAGGGTGCCACTATCTGATGAAAAACAATTATGTGTGCCACTTCCAACCTTTCTTACAGACAAACAAAAAAGAAAATATATGAAAGATTAAAAAAATGTTACTTATAGACTAATTATTGGATTTTTAAGTAAATAGCACATATTTATGCAAGCCTAAGCCTACATTTAAAAATGGTATAATAAATAAGAAAAAAATACAAACTTAGGTTTTAGGCTCCAAATTCGAGACAAAAAAAGCAAGTTTGCTCACAAAAGTAGAGATACGGCAAACTGCAGAAATTCAATTTTAATCTGTATGAAATTATTTAAATGCCCCCTTAATATCGGTAAGAAGAGCTAATTCCCATAGCCAATCTTCATTCTTGAGTAAAAAGCACTTATATTGGGAAATTCATTGTTTTCTTCCAGATATTTTAAAATACACTTCCTCAAAATTCCAAAATCTCGCGAGGGCACTTTCTTTGGATAGCCAGAGCACACAACAATGAAGGATTGATTCTACATGATAATTTTCTATTGTAGCTCAATTAAGTGTATTTAAAATAATTTTTGTGGGGGTGAAACAACTGCATTTCTATAAAATTGTAAAAAGAATACTATTTATTGTGTCTTTTAAATTTTTCAATAAGTCTTCGTGTGCCACTGTTACAACTCCACCATGCCACGGGTTGGCCACCCCTGATATAATGTGTTAACGCATACATTAATTAACCACTTGGAAAAAGGAAGGATCTTTTTCATGCTTGAAAAATTAAGTGGAAAACACATTCTGATTTATAGATATTTTTAAAAATGAACTCTATTAGGGTGAGGATTATTTTCTATGTATTTTTTTTTTTTTTCAAAAATGCCTATATGTAAATTAATGAAACATTTTTATGATTTTAATTATTATAAATAGTTGAAATAAATATGAATAGTAATTTTCAAACAAAACAAAAAAACTTATATTAAGATTTTTAATGTCTTGAAATCTTTGAATCCAGAAATTCACAGGGATGCTTTTATAGTTCAAGAAATATTTTTAACATTTTCAGAGACACTGCTAATATGGAAATGGCCCCATCTTATTTGTAAATAAGTAAATTTATTTAAAATCAATTTGTAGTGAACATCTGTTTCAAAAAACAGCACAGGAAAATTGTGATAACTTTTGGGGGGGGGGGGAGTTTTTAAAAAGTTTGACTGAAAACATTACAAAATTTTAATTTAATCCAATGTACTTTGGAGAAGTATTGAAATAGAAGCACTCTTCTTTCTCTAAGCATTCGGAATAAATTTTTTTCCCCTTAAAATGTCACTATAAATGATGAATTGATGGAAGATTTATAGTCACAAATAAAGGAAAAAATGTTTAGCTTCTTAATTATCTCATTTTTCAATGCTTTTAAACATATTTCCTATTTGGAACAAAGGGAGAAAAATGGAAGGAAGTTTATTTTAAAATAATCTGAATTGTGACAAATATAGAATGTGTTGAATATGAGTAATTAACTTAATTTTTTTATTATTATTATTTAGTAATATTATATACATTAAACTGAAAAAAAGTAATTTCAATTTATCAAAGTATTATTAAAAGATATTTTGAATTGCCAATAAAATACAATTTATGTAAACCCTACTATTTAAATGAAAAACAATGGATTTTTTTTTCTTAATTTTTGACTAGTAATTTTTTTAATTAATTCTGTATAATTTACTTCCAAATACATTTTGTTTTGCATCGTGGGGAAAAAAGTACAAATGCTCCTTCTCTTCCTTTATCAACAACTGGTTTCTTTTCTAAATATGTGGCTTTGATTTTATACTCTTTCCTCTCTCCCCCCCCCCCCATTCTATTACATCAATATCTTTTTCAATGTGTATGCTCTGTATGTAAAGTGTTTCTTATAATATTTACTATTTTCACCATTAATGAAACTGATTAATTTTAACCATTCTCTATTTATTTCCATCATATAGGACAGTAATTTCTTGTGCATATTACATTTTTACCCTTTGTGCATAAAATTTATTCTATTCGCAAAATTTCAGTCATCCACCAACTTTTTTTTTCTGTTACAGATCTTATTTGTTATTTTATATTCAGAATGACTGGAAAATAATTGGATAAAAACTATAGAATCACTGCCATTAAGTTTTTTAAAAAAAATCATGAGTTTTTCCTCTGGGAGATGGTGTTTCATTAGCTATTGGTTTTCTGATTTGTGGACTCGGTTAATTTTTTCTTTCCCTGCAAAACTTTCTTAATCTCAACTCATATTTTTAAAATGAAGCTGTTCAAAAAACAGTGAAAAGAGGTAGCAAATAAAAAACTTGGCTATGATTTTTTATGGATAGATAAGAATCCAAAATGGTGCAACATTAATTCTTAACTAAATGAGCCATCATTTGAAAAACTTGCCTGGAGTGGTATAAAATATTTTTCTTGCTATGCGAGTCAAAGTTAGGTGCCATTATTTTCTCAAACTACATTGTTAACTGAACCTACTTTTTACTCCTTTTGTGATTGTGATTAATAACATAGCAATGTAAAGTCACGTTCACTGTGTGCCTAATGATGTGATGGAAGGTGCCATTTTTTTTTTTTCTTCAAAAAATAGACTAATCGTCATTTGACTAAATGCAGTAGCGCACACCGGAATTTTTCAAGGGGGGGTCCGGAGTCGAAAGTTCACCATTTTTGTATCATGCTCCTTTTGATTTTGTCGATTTTCGAGAACAAATTACAGTAAAAAACTAATTATTGAATAAATAATTAGCATTAATTAATCATTAATAACAAATATTTAATTAAATTTTACGTAGTATATACTTAGAATTATAGTCAATCGGAAAAAAAATCGAGGGCTTTGAGGGGAATTTTTTTATTTTGAGTTTCGTGATGCCCTGTACAAGGCTGACTCCAGCCAAAGTTGGGCCTGGTGCAAAGTTAATTTCCTCCTCGAAATGTTTTATAAAATAATTCATTTTGTTATTTATTACATTGGTTTGTTAAAGAGGAAGTGATTAAATTTTAATAGAAACATTTCAATCACGCAAAAGTAAAATAATTGTTTCATTTAGTCCTTAAATACAATTTGGTATGTGATTTACTAGAAATAAAACTACGAATGTGGTTTTTCTTTTTTTTACATGTATTTTAGCTAAAAATATCGTGTGTGTGTGTGATAAATATAATTTTGTTGGCGGATTTGAATGAGAAAATATTCGGGAAATAAATTGACTTGGCTTGCACGAGATCTCAATTTTTTTACCATCTTCACACGTGTCTGTAATTGAGAAGATTGATTTAATTTTTAGAACAACAAAATTAGTATGCAGATAATTTATTTTTAAATAAAAATATTCTTATCTTGGAAAGCAAACTTCGACGACAAGTTTTGGGTTTGTTTGAAAAACCAGTAAAATCAATATCGTCTTACACACGTTTATGAAGAGCGCCTTGGGTTACTTTTTGAATATTATCCGATTTATATTTTAAAAAATTATATGTTCGTGACAAATTTCGAATCTTTTTTTTTTTTTTTTTTGAAATAGAAAATGTTGAATTTAGAAATAGTTTTTATTTGGATAAATTGGCTGATCGGTTCACTTACAAAAATCAAAGAAAATTATAAACTCGTATCTTAATAATTTGAAAAAAATAATTAATGTTGCTTTCAGGGCCGTTTTTAACCCGCTCACCCGGCGTCTTAGGCACTTCAATAGCTACGACCCCCTTCCTATTTCCAGACAACTCCACTTTCTCCTTCAGTTCTTACTTTTCCTGTTTTGTTTCAGGAGGGATTTTCCCTTTCTTTGTTTTTGCTGTTTGGATAGTTTTTCCATTATCCACCACCTATGGACTGACAGTCGTAAGGAAAGAATCTAGTGGTATGGCTTAGCCACTCTTGTCCATTTCTTACTTTACGGCATCACGGACCACTTACCCCCTTTTGTGAATTTATGAAATCGTTTACAAATAGAGTAGACATTGTATCAACTGATCATCTTGTGATATGGTGTCGTTCTTTGGTGACCATATCTTTGATTGTCAGCGTGAATTAGAGGTGTGGGATTCTCGAAATGAATCGACAATTTAAAATTCTTATAATATGACTTTATTAAGAATATAACTTAAATTTCTGATAAATTAGATAAACTTATATTAAGTGAGAATGAACCAAACACACAGCAATAGTTAAACCTGATCGCGTAACTTAGGTCACTTATCTTAATAATTATATTATCCGCCTACTTTCAATTCCGATAATATTACAAGTCCTAATATCAAATAATCAGTCCTACCTTAATTCAAGCTAAGATTCTATCACGGTACGAAGCCCCTGGGCGCGCGTGCAATGGTATGCACCTTGTATTACTGGTTCACTTTCTAGGTAACTTTACGAGTGGCTGTCAATTCACGCTTGTATCTCTTCAAACATAACTTCCCCTCTAAATTTCCATTCTGCTTACTGAAACTTCTGTTCTTTTAAAAGCTATCTTATTTGCATTTCACTTCTTGGATTTGGGTTGGAAAAGATTTGCCATTAATCATGACCGTCAAAGAACCCAGAGGTTATGTTACAGAAAAGACGCGTGAGCCCTCTACAATCTTTTTCATCGCTTTATTATCTCTTACTTTTTGACATCCTTATTCTTTGTTGAGTCATTGTACTTGTACAACGAAGATTTTCTAGAAAAACGAATGATTTTTTCGAGAAAATCCTTAATATCATTGGAATCAATTTCCATTGCAATATCATTTTGAGTTCATAGCAACATCAATCTGTTAAGCTCTTTTCATTTTCTGTAGTGAACCTCATTTCAGTCTTTACTCTCTTGGGAGCAGAAATGTTTCTCTCACAATTCGCTAGGCGGTGGAACGTATGCTGTAATTTTAATTTTTTTCTCTTTTCCACCCCCAAATCTTTTGAGCCCTAGGCACGTGCCTAAACGGAAAAGCGCCCTGGTTACTTGACAGGACTGTATCTATATTTTCTGCAATTTCGAAATATCTTCGACGCGTGCTGATTCATTCAGCTTAGTTTTGTATTGGTTTCGTAACACCATTCAAATTATTCTGAGATTACGGTATTCCAGTGGTCATGGGAACGAACTCACAGCCGGTGAGCCCTGGAGCTACTATCTGCTCTTCCGCAGACACGCTTTGAAGAAGAGTAGGCCAGCTCCTATTGCTTTGCTGACGCCCACTGACCAATCATCGTGTTCAATAGACGACACTTTTGATAAAGAGACATTTATAAGCAAGTGTTGATTGACGTCGCACTTTAAAGCTACACGAAGGCGGAAGACAAGCTCACCCAAAAATCCGGGAAACAACCACCTCGCATTCACAGTCTTATCGTTTAAATTTTATAATGCCTTGTAATTTTGAACTACTGACAATGAGACGACTTCCACACTGCAATGGAACGTGTGGATTTTGAGACACGACAAAGAAGCCGAGTAAAGATCTCCAAAATCGTATTGTGTACTTTTTTTCTTTTTTTTTCAAAAAAATCTTTTATATTAAATAGAGAAAACAGGAAAAAAATAAGAATGTTAAACTATTTATAACAAATGTCTTCGATTATATTTCCTTCTCGCTTTCACTGGCTGAATCGTCACTGGACCATCCAGTAGCAGTGTCTTGAAGTGTATCAGCATATCTAAGACTTGGTGTTTTTGTCTGAGTGTGATTATGGCGGCAATATCCAAAGTACAGATAGAACATCTGCACAGCATCTAGAACCAACTTTGCTCTGTCAATATGAAACAATGTTTGCATAATGACCTATACCTGTTCTTATCTATACGTAATATACTTTTGAGCTTGTGTGTCGTGATCTGAACTGGAGTCTAACAACTGAGGAATCTTCTCGATTTACGTAAAGAAAGTATAGCTCCGATTGATTAAGGTGTTCGTGAGTGCATTATTTTTTAAATTAAATACACAAAACGCATACAATACTACGTAAAATAATGACCACAGTACAAAAGAAATATTTGGATTACAATATGACATGCGCGAGGTGAAGACACGTTTGAACACACACGTAACGTATGAGTCGTAACGATGAGCTGACCGATTCGCGAACAAGCTATTTTGTTTCGTATCACATCAACACGTTCGATGCACCAAAACAAAATAATGCCATCTTAAAAGTTTTGTAAAGGAGAGTTTTAGCGAAGATTTTCCCTCACTAGATGGCTGCACCTGTCAGCTGTTTCAGAATCAGCGAAAGAGATGGCATGGTGCGAGATAATCCAAATTAATTCTATTCTATAATAAATGTTAAACTTATTTTACATAAATGCACTTAATTACTGTTAATTTTTAAAATGATTTTCATAATTTATATTTTTACTTGTGTACATCTATCGATTATATATATGTTTAACTGTAACTAAACTGTACTTTTTGTGAAACGTGACATTTTTGAACAACGTTTTTGACTTGCTTTGCTAACGGTGTCGAATGGACACGCATAATAAAATTTCCAGTAGATATCGAAAAGTTTGAAGAATGAATTTTTTGAAAACTCTGAGTATTTATTAGAGTGCTACTAAGCAAGCACCTAATAGTCTTATTATTGCAGTAGTTGAGATACCAGAAAATATAAGTGGTGCTTAAAGCGCTTAGCAGCTTTTCTTTTTTTTTTAATGAATGCACAAAACGAATTTGCCAAGTTTGATGACTTTTTGATGTGACATCTCTCGCGTTCTTCTTCTAACATAACTCCTACGTTCTTTGACGGCCACGATTAATGGCAAAACTTTTCCAACCCAAATCCAAGAAGTAAAAACGAAGCAAAAATGCAAATAAGATAACCTTTAAAAGGATAGAAAGTTTAGTGAGCAAGGATGGCAATTTAGAGAAAGCTTAGTTCGGAAAAGGTGGAAGTGTATTTAGACGGTTACTCAAGAAATCATGGAGATCCCGCCAGTTGTACAAGGTGCATACTATTGCACTCGAGCTCATCAGTCTACCTGAAAGTAAATGTATCGTTGAGTCTTCAACCAAGGTAGAAGGATTATATTCTGAACGCTAGTAAATTATTGAATCGAAATTAGGTGGATCTAATTGGTTATATTGATGAGTGATCTAGTTGCGCGATCTGACTTAATTAAACGGCCGTACTTTTGTTTGTTCTCACTTAATATAAGTTTGTGTGTTCGTTATCTAAGTAATTTAAGAGTTAGATTCTTAATAAAAGTCATATTAAGAATTATAGAATGTCTCATCCTTCCGATAATCCCACACCTCTAACTTACGCGGAAACCCCAAGACATAGCTATCGACAGATGGCCATGTCACAATGGCGCCCGAACAATTTTTATAATTCTGGGTTAGGTAATGCAGGAGGGTTTGGTATTTTACCAGAAATGTGCTTTTCCGAGTCTGAGAATGTTACCGAATTTCTCGAGGCTATAGACAACCAAATACAGTTACTTGAAATACCAAGTAACTTAGCATGTGCTTATTTGAAAAGTCATCTCAGGGGAAGGGCTCAAGATTGGTACTCAATATTTGGATCGGTGCTAGTGCAAGATACAGCCACGGATTTCGCACAGCTAAAGGCTGAATTAGCGAAAGCTTTTCCCGCAATCAAAAATAAGAAAGAATTGGAGGCGAGGTTCTTCGCTTCTCAGCAGGGAAGAAATCAGGAACCAACAGATTTTGTTTACGATTTGCTAAAAATACATAAGAGTTCAGAGCTAAGGATGTCGCAGGCGGAATTGGTTGATCACATTTTTGTTAGACTCGAACCACAAGTCCAGGACTATGTGGAAGTTCGCAATCCGCAGAACACGGTACAACTTTTGGAAATATTGGCTAAATTTGAAGAGAGGTATTCTTACAAATTAAAAAGGGGTTCACAGAATAGTGATAATGTGGAAAGACGGATTCAAAACGCGCATAGGATGCCTAATTTTGATGCTAATCGTAGAAACTGGAGAAATTCTGAGGTTGGGCGTAGACCAAATAATGGCAGAAATGATTATAGAGGTACTTATGAGAATAGCCGTCAAAGTAATAGGTGGTTCGAGAGGAGGAATAGATTTCAGAATGATGATCAGAGATTCAACGAAAGGGGATACCAATTTCGAAATGATAATTTTAGTAGAGGGGACCGTAGAAATAGGGGTTCGAGTGAAAATTTCAGTCGAGGCGATAGGATGCAAAGGGGACGATTGAATGTTGTGAAAGTTAATGAAGTTCATAATCAAAAGGAATCGGCAGTGGATATACCAATTAAGCTTTCTCCGATATGTATATCACCCGTAGAGCTTCCCCACGTTCCTATTTTATTAAATAACACATTTTTGAAAGCTCTATGGGACACCGGAGCAGATAAATCATTTATATCGGAAGAAATATATAAAAAATATTTTTTTTTATAAACAAGTTAAAAAATCGCGAGCCCAGGTGATCACAGCACAGGGAACGAAATGCCAAAATATAGGAATTGTAGAATTGATTATTCAAATCCGAGAATTTGTTAAACCTTGGTCATTTCATGTGTTGACGGATTTGGAATACCCGTGTATTCTTGGTGTTGATTTTATAAGTGGATCAAGGATTATTTTAGATTTTGATCAGAAAGTGTTGGCGATTCAAGATTCGCTGGTTGAAGATAGTAAAGTAGATGAAGGGAATTTGCGCGTTGATGTGTCAGAAAGAAAGTTAAATATTGTGGCTAATGTTTTATCGAAAAATCCTGTTGAAAGTGTAATAGGAGAAAAAGTTAATTGTGCAATAATCAGAGATTTAGTACTTACTTCGCGGGAACAGTTAATAACAGAGCAAAAGCATGACCCAGAATTAGATCATATCTATAGATATTTAGAAAACCCGGAAGATAACTCGGTTAATGCAACGATATGTGAGAATTGGTCCCACGATTTCCGTTTAATTGAAGGATTGTTATTTTATGCGAAACACGCAACGTCGTTAGGTGAAATGCGTGTATACATTCCAAAGTCTTTAAGGAATGAAATAATGAGAGAATTTCACGACAAGCCAATTGCGGGACATCTGGGTAGATTTAAAACTTATCATAAAATTCGGGACGTTTGTTATTTCCCGTATATGAGAAAATTTATTGATCAATATGTCTCTACATGCCATATGTGCCAAGTTAATAACTATAAAAACGCGTTACCAGCTGGTCGATTAAATCCGATTATATCAAATTATCCAAATGAGATAGTGACGTTAGATTTGTTAGTCCCGTATCCTATATCGAGAATAAGACGTAATCGCTATATTTTAGTAATAACCGATCATTTCAGCAAGTGGGCTGAAATTATACCTCTTAAAAAGACCTCGGCTCGTATAATAGCGGATATTTTTTTTTTTTTTTGATAATTTTATATCGCGTTTTGGAGCTCCAATAAAATTAATAAGTGATAACGGTCCCCAATTTATATCCGAAATTTTTGAACATTTGAGTGAAAGATTAGGCATAAGGCATGTGAAGACTGTTTTATATAGGCTACAAGCAAATAGGACTGAACGAGTTAATCGAGATATAGTGCAAATGATTGCAAATTATGTTAATGATCATCACGATACTTGGGACCAATTCTTACGTGAGCTTGCTTACGCTTTTCGTACGGCAGTGAATGAAACAACGGGAAAAACCCCTGCGGAGTTATTTTTGGGTCGAAAATTGATTACCCCATTTCAAAAATTAGTAATGATTTCAGATGGATCGGAATTTACAGTTAGAAATATCGAAAAAGTCTTTAATGAAGCTAGACTAAGTACGAAAACTAAACAGGAAAGGTGGGAAAGATATTATAATAGACGAAGACGGGATATACAAATTAAGGTAAATGATTGGGTCTTATTAGAGACACACCCTTTAAGTTCAGCAGCTAATAAAATCTGTTCCAAATTTAAACAAAAATTTGAAGGTCCCTATAGAGTATTAGAAGTAAGAAATATTAATAATATTGTAATATGGAAGTCAGGAAAAAGATTAACTGTTAACGTTGATCAAATAAGAATATATCGTCATAGGAAATGTGACGAGGTCGAGTTAGGAACAGGTCCCCCAGATAGTATTAGTTCACGTCAGGAAACGAGTAGTTCGGAAAATGTACATCAAAGATCAAAGGAGTCGCAATATGGGGAAAAAAAATCTGCGATGAAGCGTGAGTTAGAGTAAAAAGGGATAAATCTCAATTTAAAACAATCTAAGAAAAACACGGATAGGGCCGATAAGCGCAGATCACTTATCAGATCGCTGCCTAGCTCATTTTCAAATGAAACAAGAAATAAAAGAAAACAGCTAGATAAAGGAATTAAAAGGTCGTATGGATCGGGGGCAAGTGGACCACATAGAAAGTGGCAGAAAAATAGACCCAATAACATTAACAAAAGACCATTGTCATCCAGTAATATTTATATGTAGGAAGAGAACAAGACGGAGACAACTGGAGTTCAAGATGGACAGAGATACGATCTGCGCCCACGCCAAAGAAAGGATCAGGAGTCCCGCTCGGCCAAGGAAGCAACAGGGCAAGCAAGGAAAAGCCGACAAGGAGACTACAAGCCCTACAGCAGGCAACATAAAGAATTCCAGTGCAGCCGAGGAATGAGAAGAGGGGAGAACAGTGGTAGCACCTCGTCATTGGACGTCATGGTGTGGGGGACTGAATATAAAAATCAGGTTGTATTGTTTCATTTTTTTTATGATCTTTCCAACAAGTGGTCGGAAGAATTATTGCAAAGAAGGAAGTCTCGGGCGGTGTTTAAAAGTTATAATCCAAGCAAAAGTTGACTCTACAATGAGTGTATATATATTTTTTTTGAACTTTTGACTTGTAAAATTTTTTTTTCTCTCTAGTGTTGGAGAAAACAACTGTAATTATGCATTTGTTTACTTCGATGTATGACTTCGTGAGATGCGACAATTCCTTTGGTTATTTGTTTTAATGATTTATTGAAAAATGTTTGTAATTGTATAATGTGTATGTATATATATGTTGTTGTATTGTTCCGTATTAAGGTGCATCTGGTTCAGGGAAACGCGGCGTAGTCAGGGCACTAACAATAATATTAACAGCGCTGCGCGGCTCATTGGGAGTTTGACGGAGCCAGATGAGGGATGGAAATGAAAGTTTATTGTAATTTACAAATGATATATAATGCATAAAAATTGTGAAACTTATTGGTATTATGTAAATATAGATTTGGCAAAGTAACTTAAAGAGTTTTTATTTCAGGGTGACAGACCCTGAAAGTATTGTTCCATAGCTGATATGTAGCCTCAACTCGGAGCAGTGGAGCCGGTCTCCCAGCTCACAAATGAATATTTGTCCTGACGCAGAGTTTGGGTCTGCGCACCCAGGAAAGATGCACGTAGAGTGTTTGAGTGTTTTAGAATATTTAAGTAACGTTAAATATAGAGTTAAGTACATGTGTAAAAGTGAGAATATACCATGATTAAACAGCAAAATTGTTAATGTTGGCCTAGTTAATGGAGTAAAATTTATTGTGTGTTATTGTATTAAAATGAGGATTCAAGGTTAAAATTTAAATAAAACTTAGAAAGCGAGATTCAGAAATAAAAATTTAGGCACGTAATTTATTAAGGGTGTTGAGAACCCTTGAATAAATCACGTTCTTCTTCTTGGAGGGGTTGTGACATCTCTCGCGTTCTTCTTCTAACATAACTCCTACGTTCTTTGACGGCCACGATTAATGGCAAAACTTTTCCAACCCAAATCCAAGAAGTAAAAACAAAGCAAAAATGCAAATAAGATAACTCTTAAAAGGATAGAAAGTTTAGTGAGCAAGGATGGCAATTTAGAGAAAGCTTAGTTCGGAAAAGGTGGAAGTGTATTTAGACGGCTACTCAAGAAATCACGGAGATCTCGCCAGTTGTACAAGGTGCATACTACTGCACTCGAGCTCATCAGTCTACCTGAAAGTAACTGTATCGTTGAGTCTTCAACCAAGGTAGAAGGATTATATTCTGAACGCTAGTAAATTATTGAATCGAGATTAGGTGTATCTAATTGGTTATATTGATGAGTGATCTAGTTGCGCTATCTGACTTAGTTAAACGGCCGTACTTTGGTTTGTTCTCACTTAATATAAGTTTGTTCGTTATCTAAGTAATTTAAGTCAGATTCTTAATAAACGTCATATTAAGAATTATAGAATGTCTCATCCTTCCGAGATAATCCCACACCTCTAACTTACGCGGAAACCCCAAGACATAGCTATCGACAGATGGCCATGTCACAATGTGACTTCCTTTTTTTTCTTACTATTTTAAAATAAATGTTTAGATCAATACCTTAAGTTCACATAAATACAATAATATAGCTCCATTTTATGACAATGATGGGTGATAAAAGGCCGATCTTTTCCCGCCTCCTTTAACTTTCATGAGGTCACGCAACACGGTGAGTATTCAGGTTCACCAGAACTCGAACATACGTTTTCGTAATCTTAACCACCGGATTGGTGGGTGACCTGCGCTCATGGCCGACGTTGTTTCAGCCGAATTCTCAATTTAGACAAGGTCCAGGTTGGGGTGGTGTAAAAGTTAGGAAAGTATCACATAGTTGAGCATCAAAACTCGTATTGCTCCGAAGTGCTAAGTCAATAAGCAATCAGTCTTGAAGCAGGAATTTTTCGAATCCCTGTGAATAATACACTTGTGGACAAAATTAAGGTCACAAGTACGGTTTTCGACATAATTCTAAATTGCTACCAATAAAATTGATAGAATTTGTATTGTGAAGAACGGGTAGAGTACAATATCAACATTCAGTTTAGGGTGTGGCCGCGGTAGCCGAGTGGTCAAGGTATCGGATTGCGGCTAGCTTATCACGAGTTCAAGCCCGGTACCACTAAATACCCGCCGTGTAGGGCAGCGATGCACGTTAAATTTGTCGAAAGTTCAAACGTCCTCCCGTAGGTGTGGTGTGGTAGTTAGGAGAGGGGGTGCCAACTCAGGTGTCGTACTCGTCACTTGACCATGGTTCAAAATGACGTCGCCAAAAACCCTCGTGTAGCTGAACAGTGCGACGTTAATATTCACTCACTCACTCACTTCGGCTTAGGGAAAGAAGTTGTTAAACTTTAGTTTTTGCAGAAGTACTGGATTGACACCGTTTTAGATCATCTGGGATTTTTGCCAGAAGTTTTGTGAATATTGCCTTAGAACAAACAGCCTGTTTGCTGTGAAAATGAGTTCTTATAATCATTTACGTGATTCCTTGAGATGGAGGTTTCAAGATGGCCAGTCTCAAGCAATGGTTACATATGGCACCGACACAGTGGAGTTTTATTTCAGACTGAATTGAAAT
This sequence comes from Trichonephila inaurata madagascariensis, assembly GCA_019973955.1. Lineage (NCBI taxonomy): Eukaryota > Metazoa > Arthropoda > Arachnida > Araneae > Nephilidae > Trichonephila > Trichonephila inaurata. The sequence continues at coordinate 426,143 of BMAV01014962.1, forward strand.
TCTAGTAAAATTTGCAACGGCTATATCTATATTTAAAAAAAAAAATTACACTGCGTGACGGTTTGTTGTAGCAAGTATATGCGTCCCCGACCTCGGGATACAAGTACAAACGATTATGTATTACTACGTTAAGGGTGACAAATGTGTACAAAACAATATTTTGCTTAGAGCAGCGTTCGGCAAATTTCAGTTCTTTAAAATTCTACTTTTTATGCAGAATTAAAAATAGTTTGTTAAAAAGATATTGTTCACCTTTCTAATTTATGAATATCTCTATTAAAAAATTACTTGCATTACATGCGCATTTAAATATTTAATTGGCTTTCTGATTTTAAGTATGTATTTGATTCGTCTTTTTTTGCAATTTTCCAGTTATATATTTGTATCTAGTAATGAGAATCTGGTATTTCATTTTATGTATTGATGGGAGGCTGGAAAAGGGCAATTTCTATACGAGTCCCCAATTCCTTCGGTGGGGTGCGTCAGGGGATTCCCGCGCTTTTCTGAGTTGTGAACGCCTAAATTTCATGACTTGTAACCTTGCGCGATGGGGATTGGATTTAGGAGTGAATGGGTTCTCCTTATAAGGGAGTGCATCCGAATTTTAAAGGCTCTCTCTTTCCGAATAATTTCAGGTAGACGAATACTGAGTGCTCGGCACCCCCAACCCATGACTCCTCCATACACAGCTAAGTTTTTCTTTCTTTCATTACTTTTTTTGTAAACCCAAATTTTACTTATGTATCAATAAGTTTAACTGTATCTTAAACGAAATGAGTATTTAATCGAGTTTGTAGTTACTAACAATTAATTAATCGAGTTAATTTTATTTATTAACATTGGCCATGATGCGATTTACGAATACCGAACCTGGGTTACTGAAACTAATAATTTATTACTATGGCGTCGCATCAGTATCTTATTTTCTTATACTGTACTGTGTACTGTTTAAAGTCAATTTTCGTATGTGTTGAACTTTGAAGGGTTCGAGGCTGGTGTGTACGTTAAATCACGAAATTTGATATATTTTCTTCTGTAACTTTCTCACCAATCCGAGTGGGTCAAAAAGACATTCTCCCCCCCCCTCACACACACACACGGGATGTCCAGTGCCTGCTAACTTAAAGGGGGACAGAGGCAATAAAAATTTTTGGAAGATAGCGGGCCACCGGACATATTTCATTTTAGTCTTGAATAATGTTATTTGTAGTTCAAATAAAATCTTTACCATCAACAGACTCGTTTTCGAAAAAAATGGCCATATTAAAATTGGCACAATTCAATCTCTTACATTTAGCTCGTTTGAAATAGCAACAGGTAATTATGTTTTCAATTTCGAATTAATTTGTATTTTTTGACTTAAAATAATATTCAAATTCTTCCTGTAAGGAACACCTCCGGATAAGGCACAATTAATGTTGCTACCGGTCTCTTTGAATACGGATCTTATGCATTATATTTACACCTTATTTTTCATTTAAGTGACACTAAAAAAAGTTTTTGTAAAATTTTGAGATTTTAAAGACAAATTTTGTGTTTCTCTTTAATGCTGTCCTAATAAATCAGTGTAATTGAACAGAGAAATAAACAATTGCAACATTGTCTGTCCCACGCTTCGATTTAGAGACAAAACACTATATGTAATAAAGGGATTGCAATTCGTAGGGGCGCGTTTTCTTTGGGTTTACATATGAAATAAACTGGTGGCTTTCTAAAAGATCCGTACAACGGAATATTTTCAATAAATTTCTGTAAATACAAAATGTTATTGCTCATTTCAAACATTTATACAGTAATTAAACTTTTTCTATTAAGAATTTTCATTTTTTATGAATTTCAAATTTAAATAAAAAAACTTGTGACTAAGGCATTTCTTTGTATATCATTTATATTTAAAGATTAATGGAACTTGAGTTTCGAATTAAACTTAATTTGTGTACAAAATACCCAATGTCTGCTTTGGTGGGTTTAAATTTCTGGCGCTAGGACACAAGGTTCCTTATTGGAAGGCACTATTATATTTTTACCCTATTAAGATTAAGTATTAAGGAATATTTTATTGTATTTGCATTCATGAAAAAGCGGACTACAAATATAATATATTTAGTTTTTAAAAAAATCCCTTTTTTTAATATATGCGTATTCATTTATGTAATAAATAAATTCACATAAGTGCATAACGATTTTAACTGAAAGAATTACTGAGTTAAAAGAAAACTTCCTAATTCTAATGTCAATGAAATTATTTTGTATATACTTATATCCATAGCTATAGTTAAGAGTGCCCATGGTTTATAAAATTTTATCTTTGGTTTAAATCGAAATAATATTGATTGATGCTAAATTTTTTTTCATAAGACATCTTCCACTTCCAGAACGAAACATGCACATCCTTCATTACTAATCCCAGTATTAAAAAAGTGCGGTTCATTTGTCTTGTTTATTGAAAATTTTTAACTTTTTTCTGAATCATCAAGGTAAGTCAATATAGCACATGTGTTTTTACACGCTCCCTTTCTTTCTCTCTCTCTTTTTATAGAGCAAGAGAACTTATGTTGCAATTATAAATATATTCTTATAAGTAATTGCTGATCGAAGTATCGAAAAGGCATTTGATAAAAATTCTTTCGGAGTTTGTGAATTAGGTCAATAATATAGAGTTTACTTTCTTTTTAAATTTAAACAGAGATACATTGAGTAGAATTATTATAAATTTATTTTCAAATAAGATTGCATGCGTTAATATTTAAATGTCGAAAATATTCCGAAATGACATTTTTTTCAGGAACCTAAAAAACATTACTTTATTGGAATGAGAAGTATATAATGTATTTTTTTTTTATTATTTTAATAACCATGAAAATACTCTAAAACACGTAAACTGTATAAGATTGTGGTGCAAATTAAAAACAAGGCTGTAAAAAAATTGTACTATTGACGCGGAACAACAAAATGTATTCAAACGAGAGAGAAAGCGATGGTGCGCCATCATCGAAAGAATGATTGCTGAAGTACAATTTTTAGCCAGAGTCAAAATTTGGCATTCAAAGGAACTAGTACAAAGTTGAGATGACGGTAATTTTTTAAGGGCAGTTTAGATATTGGCCCAGTTCAGTAGCGCACACATGAATTTTTCAAGGGGGTTGAAAGTTCACCATTCTTGTATCATGCTATTTTTGATTTTGTCCATTTTCAGGAACAAAACACAGTAAAAAACTAATTATTTATTCAATAATTAGTTTTTTATAATAAAATTAATCATTAATAACAAATAATTAATTTTATTAATGAATGTTAATTATTTATTCAATAATTAGTTTTTTACTGTGTTTTGTTCCTGAAAATGGACAAAATCAAAAATAGCATGATACAACACCCGCCACCCCCCCCCCCCCCCCCCCCCCCCCGGGGCGCGCCACTGGCCCAGTTTGATCCAGTTATTTCAGAAAACCTTAATAATGTCAGTAAATGGAAAAATAACGAAACACTGCTTCGGGTAGCATTTTCAAAATGAAATAATTATTAATTTAGCCGGATCTATTCGTAATGAAATAACACGCATTGTCAAAAAGTAGAATATTACACAATAATTCTTGACTCTACACCAGACCCCAGTCACACAGAACAAATGGGGCTGCGGTAGCCCAGTGGTCAAGCCATTGGATCATGGCAGGCATGTCATGAGTTCGAGCCCAGTACCACTAAAGACCCGCAGTGTAGGAAGCAGCGATGCACGTTAAATCTGTCGAGAGCTCAAACGTCCTCCCGTTGGTGTGGTGTGGTAGTTAGGAGAGGGGGTGCTAGCTATGGTGTCGTCCTCGTCACTTGACCATGGTTCTGAACACACACACAGTGCGACGTTAATATTCACAAACTTGCTAAGAACAAATAAAGTGTGTTATTAGATGTGTGAGCACTACCGATGTGAAAAATGATAGCTTCAAAAAAAGAGATAGGCATGAAAAAAACTTTTACATAAATTGAAATACTGTTTATTTAAAAGAAATAGCATGCGCCTATAATGAACTGAAAGGGTGGTTGCTCTTAAAATATACTATTTTTTCAAATTCCTCGAATAAGTGGCTTTAAAACATAAGAGCATTGTTCACGTACATTTCAGGTTCCTTCGTAAATACGGCGAATATACCTTAAAATTAAAAAATGCATCTTCAAAGAATAGGAGCGCGTTATACGCCGGATTTTACGGTATACATTTTAGAATTTTTTCTAAGAGAGTTTTTAGGAATACTACCCACAAGAAAGGCTTTTAGATATGGACAGATTCTCCATTGAATCCGAAATCTCTGAAAAAATTGATTTTACGAAAATTATTGACAAATTTGCTTCTCAGAATGATAGAAAATTAATTTTATAATTATTTATTAAGTAGTTTTTGTGTAGAATGACTGATTTATATACTTTTCGTTTCACGAGATTTATATACTTTAGTACTTTTTTATTAAATTATATTTTCTGAGTAAATACTGTTGTTTTGTTTTTCTGATTATAAAATGTCTATTTTTATTTCAAAGGTAATATTTTTGCTTATATTTTATTTTGTTTTGTTAAAGTGTCTTGACGCGATCATAACCCATAGCTGACCAAAGAGTTAAGTTTTGCACTTCAAATTTTATTAGCATTTTTATTAATGTTTTACTTTTTACTCTTATACAGAGGTAGATGAGTTTTTATAACCTCAATATATAAATGTTAAATAAGTATAATTAAATATATAAGTATTGTATTAAGTAATTAAATATATAAGTATTGCTACAAGTAATTAAATATATAATTATTGCAATAAGTAATTATACATATAAGTATTGCAATACTTTAACTATACATATAAGTATTGCAATACTTTAATTATACATATAAGTATTGCAATACTTTAATTATACATATAAGTATTGCAATAAGTAATTATACATATAAGTATTGCAATAAGTAATTATACATATAAGTATTGCAATAAGTAATTATGCATATAAGTATTGCAATAAGTAATTATGCATATAAGTATTGCAATAAGTAATTATGCATATAACTATGCATATAAGTATTGCAATAAGTAATTATGCATATAAGTATTGCAATAAGTAATTATGCATATAAGTATTGCAATAAGTAATTATATATTTTATTACTTATTGAAATACTTATATATCTAAGTATTGCAATAAGTAAGTAAATATATGTATGTATTGCAATAAGTAAGTATATGTAAGTATTGCAATAAGTAAGTATATGTAAGTGTTGCACAATAAGTAAGTATATGTAAGTGTTGCACAATAAGTAA
>BMAV01014962.1:431451-491036 GCA_019973955.1 Trichonephila inaurata madagascariensis
TAAGTAAATATATGTAAGTGTTGCACAATAAGTAAATATATGTAAGTATTGCACAATAAGTAAATATATGTAAGTATTGCACAATAAGTAAGTATATGTAAGTATTACACACAATAAGTAAATATATGTAAGTATTGCAATAAGTAAGTATATGTAAGAGTTGCACAATAAGTAAGTATATGTAAGTATTGCAATAAGTAAGTATATGTAAGTATTGCAATAAGTAAAGTATATGTAAGTGTTGCACAATAAGTAAAGTATATGTAAGTATTGCACAATAAGTAAAGTATATGTAAGTATTGCATTAAGTAAGTATATGTAAGTATTGCAATAAGTAGGTATATGTAAGTATTGCAATAAGTAAGTATATGTAAGTATTGCAATATGTAAGTATTGTAATAAGTAAGTATAATGATAAGTAAGTAAGTGTATGTAAGTATTATAATAAGTAAGTATAATAATAAGTAAATAAATATATGTAAGTATAATAATAAGTAAGTAAATATATGTAAGTATTAAATATAAATATTAGTCAAAATATGAAAAATTCTCTGGAGGGGTGACACATTAGGTCTTCGCACGCGGGCGGCCGACACCCTAGGATCGGCACTGCCTCCATACGAAGTAATTCTAATTTAGTAACAATATGATTCATAATACGCTAGTTTCCTTTTTTAATATTTCGCAATCTACTCGTATCCGCAATAGACTGATGTCATTTTGCCCCTTCCTTCTTGTGCTCTTTTGCAGAGGGGTTTTCTTTTTCCATTTTTAATAATATTGTATTGTATTTTCTTGTTCATGCATATTTTTTGTATTGATTCCTGTCTAGCTCGATGAACCATTTTTGTAGCTCTAAACCCGGGGTGAGCATTACGTCGACCGGCGGACTGCCAAGACGTTTCGGGGTGAAGATTTTAACATTTAGTAACTATATACGGAAATATTCAAGATTGGTTGAGTGAGTGAGTGAGTGAATATTAACGTCGCACTGTTCAGCTACACGAGGGCTTTTGGCGACGGACCACGTAATTTTGAACCATGGTCAAGTGACGTGGACGACACCTGAGCTGGCACCCCCCTCTCCTAACTACCACACCACACCAACGGGAGGACGTTTCAGCTCTCGACAGATTTAACGTGCATCGCTGCCCTACACGGCGGGTCTTTAGTGGTACGGGGCTCGAACTCATGACATGCCTGCCATGGTCCGATACCTTAACCACTGGGCTACCGCAGCCCCACAAGATTGGTTGAAGTATGCAGACAAAGTTTGCTACTGACTATAACAACACAAACCTGGCAGGATCATCCAAGGCGTTCCACTAAGCTCAGCTAAGGTCTGCAGGTGAGCTAACATCTTGTGTCAAGGTGCTCCAGGTTTTTGGACCAACAGAAGCTGTCAAATTACCCCCTTCGCCATGAACCTTACTTCTGTAGCTAACCATACTGCATTGTGCCCTTCTCGCGCAGGTTAACAAGGGACGCGTTCTGAGTTGAGGCAGAGCGAAAAGTAAGTTACTTAGTCAAATAAATTCGCTTCAGGCCAATGTGAAGGGACTGTCTACCTATGCTATGAAGGTAAAACTGGACCAGCTTCGGGAACTCGCCGATACTCATAATGCCCAGATTATTGAAATCCAGGAAACCAAGCTAAAAGAACAAATGAAATTGAACATCAAAGAGTTCTACATAAATCTTTTGGACAGACCCAATCGGGAAGGCGGTGGTCTTGCACTCTTAATTAGAGATATAAAATATCAAAATATCGTTATACCACAGACGAGCACAGATCTAGAAATTCAGGGTGTTTCTATTTTCTGGGGTAAACATAAATTGAATATATTTAATATATGGATGCCTCAATTGCCAAATCGATTAACTCCATAAAACAAGAAGTTGAGAAAAATGATAAAATATTATATGTTGTTTTTTAAAATTCTTTTCAAATTAAAAATTTGAAGATATGATGTAGACTGTATTATTGCAAACGCCTATTTGATTTGACGACATATTGAAAACATAAGATGGAATATACTTGGAGTAATTGTTATTATTATTACAATATTTTCGTGATTGGGGGAGTTAATCGATTTGGTAAGTGAATGTAAATTATTAATTCAAATTCAGTCTTTGAATTATTCTTTTATTACGGAAAGATGTCATTATATAAACATATGTTTTATTAACGAGTTTAGCAGAAATGAATAATAACTATTCTGTTACTCGTACATAATATTACGAGTATTATTACTTTGTTTAAATTGCGTTATCATCATTATATAAACGATGTTATCTTCGTTAGCTGTATTTGAGCTCCCATCCTGTCGATTTGTCCTTAAAGTTTTATAATACTCGCGTTTAATATGAGGAATAAATTTCAGCGCGCGCGCGCGTCCATTATATCTTTACTCTTTTCTCTTGTCACTGTTCTACCTGTTGGATGCAACAAAGGCTGGATCATATTTTTCAGATATAGTGGTCTACCTGCGACACTTTTTCGTATATTTATGGCACTAAATTCGGTATCTTCGTTAAAGTCATACTTAAATTGTATCAGATGGGGTTTCGACTTTTCTAATTTTATCCAGTGCATTTTGAGCCAATTTACTGGTATCCCTGTAACTGATACCTTTCTATTATTGATAGAATTTTCTAAAGTACTTGTAGAGAAAAAGTCCTGATGCGTTATTTGAACCATATGAAACGGTGCTTTCTTTTTACAGGTTTTTATTATATTATACCAATCATCTGGCAAAAAGATATTCTGAACTTTTTAGCTTGAGATTCGATGATAGCAAAATGTGAATTATTAGGCAAGTAACTGTGTCCACTTTCCAGAAATTTCATTTCAATTGATTCAGCTTGTATTTCTGTATTTTGAAACAATTTCAATAAACTTAAAACAGTCCGATTCATTATTTTCCTTACTCAAATAATTCTTCTTAACATCTTCCATCTTAATGTTATAATGGTTTATTTTTTTTAAAAAGAACTGACAATAAAATTGAAATTTATAAGTATCTTCACTTGAGGCACACAGTTCGAATACAACTAATTTATATTTTATTTTTCTCCTACTTAGTTCGTGTGAGCGATAACAGCTATCGTCTAACAGGAATAATGAAATTAAACGAACAACTTACAGATGTCTTAGGAGAGGAAAAATAGTGCAGCTGGTTAAATAGATTTTTATTATGATATATAAATACACATTATAGTATGGAGTTAATCATATGGGCTTCTGACATAAATTATTTATTATTCAATGGCTAAAACGATTTTGTCATTTAATGGTGTTAATACTTATTATTAGAGAAATTTATTTTGAAAATGTACAGTTAGGAGTTAATGAAGTGCTTTGATATTAAAATTTAATAAAATTCCAAAAATGGAGTTAATTGATTTGGTAAGTGTGCGACATAGCCATCTGTCGATAGCTATGTCTTGGGGTTTCCACGTAAGTTAGAGGTGTGGGATTATCTCGGAAGGATGAGACATTCTGTAATTCTTAATATGACTTTTATTAAGAATTTAACTTAAATTACTTAGATATCGAACAAACTTATATTAAGTGATAATAAACCAAAGTACGCCGATTTAACTAACTCAGATAGCGCAATTAGATCACTTATCAATATAACTAATTAGATCCGCCTAATCTCGATTCAATAATATACTAGCGTTCAGAATATATTCTCCCTACCTTGGTTGAATACTCAATGATACAGTTACTTTCAGGTAGACTGATGGGCACGTGTGCAATAGTATGCACCTTGTATAGATTAGCGGGGTGGGCGTCTTGATTCTAAACCGTCGATCCACACTTTTTCATCTCCGAACTCAGCTTTCTCTAAATTGCCATTTTTTTCTCACTAAACTTTCTATAATTTTAAAGGTTATCTTATTTGCATCTTTGCTTCGTTTTACTTCTTGGACTTGGGTTGGAAAAGTTTTGCCATTAATCGTGGCCGTCAAAGAACGTAGGGGTTATGTTAGAAGAAGAACGCGAGAGATGTCACAAGTGAAACATTCATATATCACCCTCCAAATCAGGGTTGCTTGCCAGACTCTTTCTAAAATTTAGCAACAGCCAATGTATCAAGTATTTTCATTGGAGACCTCAATGCTAAGCATACCTCCTGGGGATGTTCTGTAAATAATAGTAGAGGCTGTGACCTCCTTAATGCAGCTGACGACAGAGCTCTCCTCTTCCTCAATGATGGCTCACCACTCCTTTAGCTACAATACTGCAGAAGCTCTTGCAAGTGCGGATGTTTTTCCTTTCTGCCACTGGTCCATCTTGGGCAACATAGGAAGTGATCATCTTCCCATTAAAATTGAACTGAAAACACTACGGAAGAGCATTCTTACAAGAGAAATGTTTTGGAATTTCGGTAAAGCTGATGGGCCAGCTTTTGCTGAACTTACAGAAAAAGATTTTACGGCACTCCCGCTTTGTCATCAACTCAACGTAAACTGGCTCAATTTCAAAGAAATTGTAATTCGTAATGCAAAAAAAAAACCATCCCTAGAGGGAATTTCAAGCGTTTTAAAGCTACCTACATGCACAATGACCCTTGTCTCCGAACTCTAGTTGATAAAAGAGGCAGACTGTTTCAAAACCTCAAACATGCCAACACCGACAGTATCCAAGTTGAGTTTAACAAAACTAATACAGAAATTAAATGTCTGTCTGTAGCGAGCATCATGGCACGAGATCTGCAGTAAAATTGATGCTAGAACTAACGACTCCAAGTTATGTCTATTGTCAAATCTCTCAGTAGAGACCGACCTCAAGTGGAGGTCTGCAATACCATTTTGACTGCGGATGGCTTCCCTCCAAGTGATGACAGAGCTACTGCTAATATCCTAAGCAGCCATTATCAGAAAATAAGTGGACTGAGATTTTTAACAAGGTTGACAAAAATACCGAAAGGCAGGCAAAATTGGCTGTACACAAGGGTCGTAGCTCAGATCTTGGTGATCCATTCTTCTTGGCCGACTTCTTTATGCATAAAATAATCTTAGTCTTAAATGCTCTCGATCCGAAGAAGTCACCGGGACCAGATAATAAACACGGGGTTATGATTACTCATCTTGGTCCGAGCGGCACTTACAACGTCTGCTGGATATATTTAATCAATCTTGAAAAAGTGGCCGACTGCCTCACGAGTGGAAAAGAACCACTATCATCCCCATTAGGAAACCGAGTGAGGTACTGAATTCCCCTGAGAGTTATCGGCCGGTTATACAATGTAAAATCATGGAAAGAATGATGCTAAGAAGACTCACCTACTTTCTAGACAGCAATAATCTGCTTCCATCGATACAATATGGATTTAGGAGAGTACAGAAGATCAGATTTTGTACTTTTGTCAATGTGTCAGAGATGCCTAAAACTTAAAACCGACCAATCATACAGCAGCAGCATTTTTAGATTTATCTAAAGCTTTCGATACGGTCTGGAGAAACAAGCTCATTCTTAAGATGCTTGATATATTTGGAATAAAAGGAAACGCTCTGCCACGGATCTCAGATTTTTTTAAATCTAGAGTTATTCGTGTTAAGTATAATAAGACTCTTTTCATGGACTTTAAACTCAGCCAAGAAGTTCCTCAAGGATCAGTACTCAGTCCTACGCTCTTCTCTATGTTTTTGGCTGGAGTGGAAAAGTTGATAACTGAGAATAGCAGCATTGGTTTATTTGCAGAAGATATTGTCCTTTGGCACTCGAGTCTCGACATACCGTCTATTGAGGCTAATCTTTCCCAGTACCTAAGCAGAGTTAACGACTTTGCAATTAACCACAAATTATCCATTAATCTCACGAAGTCTGTGACCAGTTTTTTCACCACCAATAGACATCTATATAAATATCAACCAACTGTTTTTATAAAGAGTTAAAAACTCTTATACGTAAAACAACCTAAATATCTAGACCTAAAGATTCTTTGATACCCTAGACCTAAAGATTCTTTGCAATCGGCATATAGGGGATTTGATTAATAATAGTAGAAAACGCCTTAATATATTAAAATACATCTTTGGGCGTGATTAGGGTGCAGATGCCTCTACTCTGAAAATTACCTATACTACCTTAATTAGACCTGTTTTAGAGTTTGGTTCTGCTATTTTCTTTATTGCCTCAGATTCTAACCTTAAGAACACTTGAAGGAATACAGCTGAGTGCTGCTAGAATCATCGCAAGCCTTCGTAACAGCTGTCCTAATAACTTAGTTCTATATGAGTGTGACCTTCAGCCTCTAAATATAAGAAGAAACTATTGTTTCACTAAGTACTTCAACAAACTGCTCAGTTATAGCGATCAATATAGAACCTCTCAATACTTAAAACATTGGAAAGATAATCAAAGGTTGAAACGAAATAGTCCCTTCTCTCAGGCACTTGCACAAAACCTGAGTTTTAATGTGGAACACCACTGCCTGACTTCATACATCAACCCTGTTTTTGGACTCCAGGGGGTCATGTTCCATTATAATTTAATGCACAATGTCAATAAAATGTCTGACCACCCCGAACTTCTTAAGTAATTGGCTCTGGAGGTGATTGATGGAATTCCACTGGATGCAGTCAAGATCTATACTTATGGCAGTGAGAGACAAATACTACTGGCAGTGGAGTTTTAATTGAACTACCTGGCCGCGTCATCAAATTTCAGAGAAGAAATGCTGACCACGCTTCTGTCTTTAGAACGGAGCTAATAGCTACCATGTGTTGTCTTTCAACAACATAAAAGATCAAGCTTTTTCTGAAATTTGGATCCTGACAGACAGCCGATCATCCATCCAACATTTATCGAATTGACCGTCTATCGGCGACAGCACCAGCAGAAGTATTCTTCACCTTTGTGACGGGCTCATCGTGTTTTCTACTAAAATCTCCTCTTGGGTTCTTTGGGACCGAAAAAGGCAAATTTTTTCCAACCAAATCTAGAAGCGAAACGTGAACATACAAATTAAAAACCTTTTAAATAGCAGAAGTTTAACGTAAGCGTATAACCTATTGGGAAGTGATTATGCTAGTCTGGTTTAAACGAGTGAACTGAAGAAAGAGAAGAAAGCCGTCATTGAGTGTGAAGATATCCGTGACAGAACGATCAAGTCAAGGAGGATACAATTCCATGCGAGATAAAAGATATTTAGGATCCGAGAGGATTGCGATTAAACAAGAGATTAAGGTAGGATAATTCTGGTATCTATTAGAAACGGTGATATAAACAGAGATTAGGAATAGACGGGAAAGTTAAATATAATGGTTAAGTTCATGCTTATTTGGTAATACGTATTATGTGTTTTCTCACCTCAGATCCGCTGAGTTATAATATAAATATTATCATTGTTAGTGTTTAAGTTAAGTTAAAATCTTAATAAAGACGTTTTAAGATCATGGGGCAATGCCTGGTTCTTCATGCAATCGCACACCTCTAGGGTCACGAAGATAACTTAGGAGTGAGGTATCACCCACGGGTGAATACTTCACACCTTTTTCAACAGCTTTCGGATCGGCTCACTATTCATCTACAGTGGGTCCCTTCTCATGTAGGCCTTCTCGGGAACGAAGCTGCGGACGAAGGCGGCTACCAGCGATCCTGTGGATCCGGAAGACCACATGGTCCTTACATCGACTGAGATCTACTCCAGGGCTAAAGAATTAATAGGTAGAACCTGGGTAGTCCCTCCTGTACACCCATGGCACCCTGGATCCGTCATATCATTCAAGGGTTTCAGATCATATCAAACGGCATTCTCACGATATTTAACTGCTCACCTGAGGTGCATGAATTTTGAGGGTGGCAAAAGAAGCTTCCCAATTTGCCCCAAATGTAACACACATCAGTCCTTTTTCTTCTCAGAACATTCTGCAATGTCTGTGGAGGCTGTTGCATCCCCCTGCTGTTTTTAGACATTGTACAGATTTATGGACTCAAGGAACTGGTCTAGTTTCACTAAACCAGATGGGGATTAGTTCCACCACCACCACACAAACTAACTGTAGATAAGAATGTTTTATTTTTTTATGTTTTTGAATTATTTGATAATAAATGTATCATTTGACATTATTATTTTTGTGGTTGTTATTATTATGTCTGTATCTTGCGTTTTGCTTTAAACGCGGTTTTAAAAGTGTTAGTTTTTTTTTAGTTGTGCAGGTTAGTACATATTCCGTTTTTATTATTAAAATATTGTAGACCTTTTTCTACCTCACCACACCTACGACATTGGAAATTGGTGCACACAAGAATTTTTCAAATTGGAAGGGGACTGGGGAGATCAAAATTCTACCATTCTCATATCACACATACACATTTTTCTGCAGCCAAACATATTTTTCTGCTTTTGTAGATTACCAGGAACGAAAAACAGTAAAAAATAAATTGCTGAATAAATAATCAGCATTAATTAAGAAACAAATTATACAAGTGCCATATACATGGGATTATAATCAATCGGTAAAAAAAAATCAAGGGCTATGGGGGATGGTCCGGACTCGTGGAACCTCTGTAATGACTTCACTCAGCTCTTGGTTAACTATTTATTTCCATATGAAAATCATCAAAATAATAAATAAAAGGGTATATTCCAATTACAGTTCAATAACAATTTCGAGTCTCTTTCGCACTCTCTTCCGTTCCTGGATTTACCCAGCCAGGAGACCGCTGTACTTCGCGGGCTCGTTCGTAATCACTTCGAGTCTCTTCCGTACTCTCTCCCGTTTCCTCGATCTTTCAAGCCAGGAGACCGCTGTACTTCACAGGCTCGTTATCGCTCTTCCTATCGCTCAAGGGAGGTCCGAACCGCTCCCTTCAAAGATCCAGTCTTTTTTCCCCTCTCGTCCGGACCCTCTCGCCCTTTTTATATCATCGCTTTCTCCTAGTCAGCCACCGATCATCTCTTTGTCGGCCTCAGTCCCCATGGTCCTGCTGCCGCCTTCCGGTCTCGGTTTCCCTTGATGTCGCACCCCTCTGCCGCGCCAAATACGGTCTCGTTTCCGCTAGTCCCAAAGAGACGCCAAGGCTGGGTGTACAGTTGTATGTTCTCCGACGCGACGGCGCCACTGAGTTCTGGAAAATGAACACACAATGATAAGGCGCCTCTTTTTGACAGTCCGGTCAGCTGGGCAAAAAAGGTGCCGAAACTCGACCACCCAGCTACGAAATTCCTTCCCAGCAATTAGGGAAATTCCCGAAATTTTCGCAGCTTCTGTCGGCAAGGGATCTGTAGGAAAATAGGGGAAAGAGATATGCTTCGTCACAGCTGCCTCCCCCTTCAAGTGTCCATTTCATGGGACACTAGGAAGTTCCATCACACTACTGGCAACTCTGCGAGTGGTCCAGATGCAGTGAGAACATTCTCGGGCAGAGCAATTAACTTAAATACACACATAACTAAAATAACACTAAGTCAATTCTCCGCGAGGATTTTACCAGTTGTTCCCTTTAATCCAATCTCTATTTTGCATACCAAGAGGCTCAAAGATTTGATAACAAACACCTTAATCATTTTTACACATACAACACAGACATACATTCACACACACAGAAAAAAGAATAATTTAAAAGAAGAAACTGAAAAGGCATCATTCTAATCTACTTAATCCGTCGGCATTCCCATGAAGTTTTCCTGGTTTATGCCGAATTTCAAAATTAAACGGTTGTAGACGACAAAACTGCTCCAGCCCCTATATCACTTGCGTCCGTCTGCAAAATAAAATCTTTCGAGAAATCCGGAGCAAACAAAATAGGTTTCGAGACAAATTTACCTTTCAATTCTGCGAACGCTTTCTCGCATCTTTCATCCCACGTAATGCTTTCTCTCTTAATTTTTCCCTTAAGGGCGTCGGTCAAGGGTGACGCTATCTCGCTATCGTTCGGGATGTAATGAGCGTAGTATCCTACGATTCCTAAAAAAGATCTCACTTGGGTCTTAGTAGTGGGGGGAGGGAAATCTTTTATAGCCTTTATCTTCATATCACTAGGGGATCTACTCCCAGAACCTACGGTATGACCGAGGAATAACACCTCTTCCTGCGCGAATCTACATTTCGAAGGTTTTACTTTTAAACCGGCCACTTTTAGTCTCCCTAGCACAAGGTCAATATGCATCACATGGTCTTTCGAATTTTGGGAAAAGATGGCTATGTCATCGATGTAGGGGAGAGCAAATGACTCTAATCCTTCCAAAACCTGTGCCATTAGTTTGCAGAAGTAAAAAGGAGCGCATACTAAACCGAGCATCATTTTTTTCGGGATATAAGTACCGAAAGGCGTGACAAAAGCCGCGTACCTTTGAGCTCTCGGTGTGAGGGGAATTTGAAAATAACCTTTTGCCAAATCCATGACCGTGACATATGGTGCGGCGCTAACCCTTTCCACAATTTCTTCTATGTTCGGCAAAGGGAAAAACTCTATACGTGTTACTCCATTTAGGCGGCGGTAATCTACACATGGCCTTGGATCCCGATATGGACTCTCAACCAGAATGAGAGGCGACGTAAAGTCAGATTGACCTATCTCGATCACTCCCAAGTCCAATAGTCGTTTTATTTCATCTTTTAAGATGTTGATTTGTCTAGGGGACATGCGGTATGGTTTCGTTTTAATGGGTTTTTCTGAAATTAACTCGATATCCATTTTCATTAAATGAGTTGTCCTGAGGAAAACACTTCTCTATTTTTAATTATTACGTTTTTTAACTCTTTAATCTGATCAGTGGATAACTTGTCTAATAGATGGCTCTCTTTACATACCTCCTCGAAATCGAACGTAGTACTCCGTTTTAACGGGTAAGGGATTTCCGCATCCTTCTCAATATCTTCCGAAACCTCTTCTATTACTAGGTTTACAGCTTCTGGCCTCCGATGATATGGTTTCATAAGGTTGACATGATAAATTGTATCCCTTTTCCCCGGTAAATCTACAAAATAATTGGTCTCCGAAATTTTATTTTAAACCTTTCCCGGATCGATCCAATTTACATCCATTTTATTCCGTAGGGAGGGGTGGCCATTACCATTACCAGATCTCCTTTTTGAAATTTCCTTTCCACGCAGTTCCAATCGTACCAGGTCTTCCTTTTTTGTTGGCATTCTTCCATCTGTGTTACCGCGAACTCTTGGCAACGCTTGAGTCTATTTACCAGTTGTAGAATATACTCTACTACCGTTTCGCTCGTTTCTCCCTTGTCTAGCCACCTCTCATAAATTAGCGTTTGCGGGGTTCTCAAATTTCTTCCCATCACCAATTCAGAGGGGCTAAACCCAGTGCTTTCATGAGAAACTGTGCGCAAAGCAAATAATGCTGAAGCAACATTGTTCTCCCAATCTGCCCCAGATTCGACGCAAAGAGCTTTCAAGACGTGTTTTAAAGTTCTATGAACTCTTTCCACGGCGTTACTCTGCGGGTGGCTGACAGAGGAATGGACCACCCGTATTCCGAATTTGTCAAAAAAGGTTGTTGTCAGTTCGCTCGTAAATGAGGTCCCGAGATCCGATTGAATCGTCTTTGGGAAACCTATTCTGGAGAAAATTAACAAAAGAGCGTCTATCACACTGACAGAGGTTATATTTTCCACCGGAATTGCCTCAGGATATTTGGAGGTTACACATATGGCCGTAATCAAGTATCGGTTTCGTTTGGTGGAAAGGGGGACTGGCCCTACTGCGTCGATGTTTATTTTCGAAAAGACTTCTGCGATTATCGGAACTAATTTTAACGGCGCCTTTACTTTATCACGAGGCTTGCCCACACTCTGACAAGCATCACACGATTTTACAATTTCCTCAATGTCTTTGTAATTATTTGGCCAAAACAAATAGCGCAAAACCATATCCTTGGTTTTTGTGACACCCAAATGTCCCCCAATTTCATCGTGGCTCAACCGGTTAATTTCTAGTCTGAATTTCAAGGGCACACACAATTGTCGTATTTCGTCCCCTCTTTTTGTTCTAGTAACTCTTACCAACTTCCCTTCCACAATCCGAAATTCTCCGTCCACACCTAATTTGGCTTTTTCCCACAATGCATGGAGGTCAGGGCACTTCCTTTGCTCAGAACTAAAGTCAGAACTCGTTATTCAGGCTAGCCACACCTTCTTTCCGTCAAACGCCGGGATTTCTGTCATTGATTACTTTCCATCCTTTTGGGTGGGAAGAACTGGATCCGTGTTTTCAATTGAAAACTCGCTCGCCGCGTTTAAACCTGCATCCCTTCCCCTCTCAACCGAAGCTACTTTACTGGCGCTTCGCGTCACAATCGCATTTATCGTGTGCACCCCCTTTTCCCTCGACTCAATTAGATCAGCTGTGCGGTTTCCCAACAAGTAAGGTTCGCCCGAGGGGCTGTTTGCTTTGACTGCTGCCTTCGTGTAAAACTCACCCCCCTTGGTTTTAAATTTTATTTTTGCGAGTGGTAGGCAGTGGCACACGTCATCCAATGGGCTTTTGAGCCAAACATATTCCCCCAAAAGATCGTTCTCGTTTATCCAACTGCGGGCGCACACGTCTATTGCGGACCCAGAATCTCTCAAACACAAACGCTCCACGCCATTTATTTCAAATTTTACTTTAAATTTCTCAAAGGGGTCCTCATTCCCGGAGTTTACTTTTAAGTTAGCCACTGTTTCGACATTGTTTTTTGTAAGTTTAGGGCAAGAGGGTTTTATGTGACCGACTTCATTGCAATAGTAACAAATTATGGGTTTTTTTCTTTCGAATGGTCTCTCCCATTCCCGTTGACTATCTCTCCTAGTTTGTACATTTCCCTGGAATCCCTCATTCCTATAAGATCCCTTGTTTGGAGTGTTAACTTGCTTATATTTTCCGCTAAACTGATTTATCTTGTTGCCTACGACCGGTTGCCTATCAAATTGCTTCCTCTCACCTACTTTCATCGTATTTTGTTTTCTATGTACTTTTTTTACCGCTTCGAAATGGTCTAATTTTTCTGCTAGATCCGTAGAGTCCTTAAAATTATCCCATGAATCGATAAAATGGTCCACTACCTCAATGGGGGCTCTCTTTTTTAATTGCTCGGTCACTAACAATTCTTTTAACTCCTTCAAATCTTTTATTTCCATTCCGGCCAACCAATTTTCCAAATAAGACCTTAAGTCAAAAACTAAATCTGACCATAAAGTACCTGGTCTTCGCTGATGGGATTCAAACTTATCTCTAAGGGCTACGGGAGTCAGCTGGAATCTATTTAAAAGTAATTTTTTAATGTGAGGATAATCGTCTCCTTTTTCCGGGGGTTCTTTCGCTATCAATTCAGTCGATTCCACAGGGAGCAACGGAATGAGTTGTGAAACCCACCTGTCGTCCGAAACTTTCTCCTTCTTGGCTTGCCTCTCAAAAATTTCAAAAAATAGATTAATATCTGCATTTTTTGCATCAAATTTAGGCACCAAGTCTTTTAAATTAACACGTCTATTTACCCCTTGCCCTTCTAAATCGGCAGACGATACACTAACCGTATCATTGGCGTTAGACAATCTTAACCGCTCCAGCTCATATTCCCTAATTTGTCTTCGCTCCTCAAGCTCTTGGTCCCTGCTTAGTCTTTCCCGTTCTTTTCCTTCCCTTTCTTTATTTTTCCTTCCTTTCATTTTCTTCTAAAACTCCCTCCATCACCGCTTTAATCGTTTCTATATCATTATTCTCATTTTGTAAAATTCTATCCTTAATTTCTACTTTTCTTAGATCATCGTTGATTTCCATTGTGACGTCTTCGATTGGGGTGAACCCACCCCTCTATTCATCAGAAGTTTTATGGCCCCAAACAGACGTTGGGTGACAAGAGCAGGTGGCCATGGGGTCATTGTTTGTTGTCTGGCCTCGGACAAGCGCGGACATCGGGTCTGGAATTTACAATGGCTAAAGAATGCCGGTGACAATAGGCATTCCTGTTTGAAAGTCCTGAATAGGCGAAGCCTGTATGAAAGACAATGCATAGACACAGGGGCTGCGAGACCCAGGTGAGATGAATGGAAATTTCAGAAGTTTACGCCGAGAATTATGGCGCCCTTGGATTCCAGACAAGACGAGGAATGTGTTTGTGTTTGCCACGCAAATGGGAGACGAAAGTGGCCGGGGACGAGGGCAGACTTTTTTGACCTGCCACAGGAAGACGAGGGGGCGTGTGTGGTGGACCCGCCCCTGGTGTTTAAAAAGGGGGTGAATTTTGAGAACTTGGGAGGAGTAAAAACGGACGGACTTAAAAGACTTGAACGAACGGAGAGAGAGAAGAAGCTTGAGATAGGAGCCCTCGAGTGATGAATAATGAAGTTCTCGGATGAAACAGAGAGCCATGGAGTAAACTTTAGAGGAGCCCGGAAAAAGCAAGGGATTGTCGAGTGCCTGAATAAGGATTGACCTCCAGTGAAAAAAAAAAGGCAAGACTGTCCGCCCGGCTTGGCCTATATTTTAATGAACATTTTAATAACATATGAAGCTATTAAATACTGTTTAAATTTTTAAAATGAGGCTGTGACAAATTTTCTGGTTTTCTTAACCACGACGACGTGTTACAGCTATATATATATATACAATTAGATGATCCTCGCATTTGAGTAAATAGATGCCCGAATCCTTAGTTTTATTGAAGATAGAGAAAAAAGGCCATCCGTGTGCGAATGTGATGATAGAATAATTTTAATGCCCGCCTGATTTTGGGAGCACCGAATTCAAGAGGTTTCTGTTCCTGCTAGTGATGAAGCGTGCTCGCCTGATTTTTGCAGGAATTGCCTTGCTGCGAGATGCTTCCTGAGTCCCCTGGGCCGTGAGAAGAGCCGGATACAAGTGTCTTCTGTCTTGCCTGATGAATCAACGAGGATTTAAGAGGACCTGGTTTGCCTGCCGTTTGTTTTGAGGACGTTTTTCAAGAGTTTCCAGTGTCAAGAAGTCACGAGTTTTGCCCGTTTGTAATGAGTGCAGGTTTTTTGCTAGCGATTTGTGTGTAAAGAGAGTTTCTGAATGTTCCTATGTTTACGTCTAAATTTTAAGGTGAGTCTTTTCTTTGAGATTATTTTCGGGACAGCAACTGAGTATTTTGCTTTTGTATGTAAAACATATATACAGATTATAAAACAATAAGAGACCAGAAAAGATTTTTGAGTTTCTGAAGTGAAGTGTATAATGTGCGATATTGGTATTTTTGTTTGAGTTGTGAAAGTTAATATATAGAAGCTATACTCTTGTTGTGTTCGCACAGTAATTGTGTAGTGGGTATTGTTGTGGTCTTAGATTTGTGAAAAATTTAGTATGGGCTGTGTAAAGCTGGCGGCCTAGTGGTGTTGGCAAATATTGTGTGGTGATATTGTTGAAGTTATAGATTTATGAAATTTGGTATACAGTAGTTATACTTGTTGTGTTGGTACAATATTTAGTAGGGTATTGTTGTGGTTTTAGATTTGTGAAAGGTGGTATACTATAGTTATACTTGTAGCGCTGAGGTACAGCGTTTAGTCGGTTATTGTGTTGGTTTTAGATTTGCGCACATTTGAAAAATATAGTTAAATCTAGGCCCCGTGTATTGTTAGTTTACCTCGAGTCTGTGTATAATTTTGTAAACGATTAAGTTTAGATTTGGTTTTGTGTAGTTTTTAGTGCATCATGGCGTTTCTAAGTTAAGAGAAAGAAAGACATAATGTTAGAAGTTGCGAAAGAATTAGGGGTAGGTTGATATTGTTTTTACCTAAGATGAAAAATTAATAAGAGAATTTGTCAAAGTAAATACTATAATGACGAAGTACCTAAATACTATAGGAGGGTATTTTGGAGGAAAACGGGAAATTAAGAACGCGAAGAACGTGAAAACGAAATTAAGGAACGTGAAGAACGTGAAAAAAGGAAATTAAGGAACGTGAAGAACGTGAAAGACGGGAAATTAAGGAATTCGAGAAGCGTAGACTATCTAGGGAATTTTGAGTTAGAAAGATCAAGAGCTCAATCTGGGAAATAAGTTAAAAGAAAATGAATTGAAGTCAGGGAATAGGATTAATAATCTCGCAAATGCTTTATTATTTGTCTGAAAACGTACCGCAGAAGTTAGTGAACCGGCGAATAAGTGTAGGTTTAATTTAATCTGGTAGTTAATAAAAGCGGAGAACGCTGTCTAGTGATTTTGAATAGGGAGAATTGTTCCCCCAGTGAGAAGGACGAACGTTTTCCCCTTCTGAAGTAAGAGGATAGGAACAGAAAAGAATAGCAATTTTATGGTTGAAAAAAGAGAAAGAAATCAATGTGAAATAGAATTGGTCATTGTGTAAGGGAAGTGGGGGGCCGTTCGAGGGAAAAAGCAGTTAGAGCAGTAGCTTGTGTACAAGAGGGTAATAAATTCTAAATGAAATAGGAGCTGATTCTTTAGAATTGATAGAAGATAAGGGAATAGTGAACCCTGAAATTTTGAGTTGTGAAAAGGAATGCGAGAAAAGAAGAGTTCAGCAAGGACGTTAACGCGTTCAGCAGTTAACAGTAAATCGTGAAGGTTTTCGGAATCATACAATGGCTAAGTTAAGATACCTGGGCAGTTAACGGGAGGAAAAGAAAACATGTGTAAAGCAGATAAAAGTGGGAAGGTTTGAGAGGTGAGTTAACAATGCGTTTGTCTCAAAACCAAAAAGAGATTGATAGGAACAGTTTAGAGACGGATAATAGGTCTAGTTTTAGCTCAGAATTTAATTTCGAGATAGATTTACCCGGAAAAAGAGAGATCGCAGTGCCATTTATCGTCTCAATTTAATAAAAACTGTACCGTAAGAAGCCGAATTTGGCAAATTTGGCTAGGAAGAATAGCTCGAAGGGAATAGTGAAAGATTCCGAAATTCTCTATTCGGTAAAGCTATTTATGGATTTTAACTTTCAGGGTGTTTTAAGGGAAAGTCAACTGTATTTTAAATTACCGCCTGATCGAAGTAACTATTTAAGAATGATTAACACTAAAAAGAAAGAAGGGTTTCCTTCATATCCTGGGATGAATTCTTTAAGGCAGAAGGATAGTAGTTTAAATACGGGAAAGCCGTTTAAAATCAAAACTTGTTGTACATCCCAGATGTTAATTAATTCGCTACGAGAGGATACAGAGTATCTTTTAGATTTAAATGTAATCGGGATAGGGCAGATGAACCGTACTCTGCCCGTTGTTTGTTTAGGAAGAGTAAGCCGATACCCGTATCCACGTATATTAAATGTATTAAGTTTAGGAATTTGGAACCAGGTGACGCGAGCCGAAATTTTTCTTTTATTAAAAAATGGAAGGTTTTGTAGAAAAGAATAGCGGTATCGTAGGTCACCGTACTGGATTTGTGGAAGTGGTATTTTCGTCGTTCTCTCAGGATGAGTTATCCGAAGTATGCTTGTATGTGCTACGCCATTTGGCATGTACATTATTGGGAAAGTGAGGCTTAAGTTTGTATGGGCTTCTTCTATGGATGTAATTTAACGACACAGGTTATGAGAGGGTATTGCCAAAGCAGGTCGATGTATCACGAATGGCTGATATAGACATTCTCTGATGCAGATTTGGAAAAATCAGTAAAGCAGTTTCTCGGTATTAAAGTGTTGAGTTGGATTGGGTCGGAAGTCAGACGACTCAAAGGTAAATTAGAGCCATCGGAAAATTTGTTCCATGCACATATTGAGTACTAGTAAATTCATTGCATGAGCTAATGAAGTATATGTTAATTATATTCCCACCTCAAAAGTGTCTAATTTTCCCAATAACTAAATACTGTAATGGAAGACAATGTACTCACATGAATTGTGAATAACTTGTCATAATGGTTGTGAGAATGCCTACCGAAAGCCAAAATTTAACTTAATTTAGAAGGTCTTGATTTAAACTTCTTAATTTAAAAAAAAATTAATTTAATGTTATTTGCAAAGCTTGGAATTTATAGGTCTTTATTTTGTTTATTTAATATCGTTGGAATTAGTAGATGGGAATAAGCAATTTTTTGGATTTGTGCTAGGTGTGAATTAATATCTGTAGAAGTATGAGTGTTTGTGTGTGTGTAAGGTGGAAGGATATTATGTGTTATTGAAAATCTTTTGTATCTCTTAGTAAGGTGAATGCTCACAGATGTTTAACACAATTGATTGAGCGATTTGATGTATTAGAATTAGTGAAATATGATGATTTGATTTAACTTTTTTAAAACCCTGAACATTTAAAGTGTGATGTAACTTACAGAAAAGGAAAAAGAATCCAAGATTTGGGATTTAAGTTTTAGTTGTAAAGTGCGTACAGTTTTAAGTGGAATTTTGGGATTTAGTTATTTTTTTATACTTATGATTGTATATACTTGGATTGCTGTCCTGGTCAGTCTCATTGATAAGACAAATCCCGGTGTGAAATGTTAATAACTTAACTAGCCTGAGGCCAGAGCAGTCCAGTGAAATGGACCTTTTTCAGGGGGAAGGAGTTGTGACGTCTTCGATTGGGGTTAACCCATCCCTCTATTCATCTGAAGTTTTATGGCCCCAAACAGACGTTGGGTGACAAGAGCAGGTGGCCATGGGGTCATTGTTTGTTGCTCCTAGCCTCGGAAAGTGACATCGGGTCTGGAATTTACAATGGCTAAAGAATGCCGGTGACAATAGGCATTCCTGTTTGAAAGTCCTGAATAGGCGAAGCCTGTATGAAAGTCGATGCATAGAGAATAGGGCTATGAGGCCCAGTTGTGAGATGAATGGAAATTTCAGAAGCTGGATGAGAATTATGGCGCCCTTGGATCTGGTGACAGACGAGGAATGTGTTTGTGTTTCTGGCTACGCAAATGGGGAGACGAAAGTGGCCGGGGGACGAGGGCAGACCTTTTGACCTGCCAATAAGGAGGGAAGACGAG
Organism: Trichonephila inaurata madagascariensis; assembly: GCA_019973955.1. Taxonomy (NCBI): domain Eukaryota; kingdom Metazoa; phylum Arthropoda; class Arachnida; order Araneae; family Nephilidae; genus Trichonephila; species Trichonephila inaurata. The sequence continues at coordinate 450,315 of BMAV01014962.1, forward strand.
AGGGGCGTGTGGTGGACCCGCCCTGGTGTTTAAAAAGGGGTGAATTTTGAGAACTTGGGAGGAGAAAACGGACGGACTTAAAAAAAGACTTGCCGAATCTGGAGAGAGAAGAAGCTTGGAGATAGAGCCCCGAGTGAGACGGGACGGAGCCCTGGATGGAAACAGAGAGCCATGGAGTAAACTGGAGAGGAGCCCGAAAAAGCAAGGGATTGTCGAGTGCCTTTCGAATAAGGATTGACCTCCAGTGAAAAAGACTGTCCGCCCGGCTTGGCCTATTTAATGAACATTTTAATAACATATGAAGCTATTAAATACTGTTTAAATTTTAAAATGAGGCTGTGACAAATTTTCTTGTTTTCTAACTACTGACGACGTTAAACCACCCCTAATTCCCTTGCTACCTAACAAGTCACCTTTTCTTAATCTTAAAAGGAAAGTCATCATGCAATAATAAACAACTAAACAAGAGTACTACAATAAATCGAAGAGAACACACATATACCAAACAACACAATCCTAGTTTAGTATAAACTAAAACACCCCTGAAGTAACTATGCAATAATACACAATAAACAACTAAACAAGAGTGCTACAATAAAAGAAGAAATCACATTTATACCCGAAACAATACAATCCTATTGGTATTGCCTAAAAACTGTAAAGTAACTATGCAAAAATTGACAATAAGTACTTTACACTACAACCGTACTAGCCTCTATCAATATCATAAAAAATAAAACACAATTCTATGATTCTGACCCGTACACAAATTAACGTAATAGAAAAAAGCACACTTTCATACCAAAACAACTCTTTTTAGACTCTTGGCAAACAAAATTCATTAGTGTGGAAAGCACAAAATTCACTTAGATTTCCAAAAAAATACTAAGCTAACAAATAAATAAATCTCTACTCTGCTCCGAGTATTAATCTCAAAGAAAAAAGGGACTTACCCTCTAGCTCCTATGGGGTGCTGCGCCTTCACTTTCTTTGGTCGTTTGAAGCACCAAGTAGAGCCACACCCTTCTTTTTCCTTCCGCGAACTTTTAACCTAATTGGTATAAACAGTCCACACTCTGATAGGGCAGTTTCTCATCGTATATCGCGCACACACACAAAAGAGTCCGTCTCACTCGATTCGGAAGATAATCCTTTTTACTATTCAGGCGTAAATTCCAGCATTTATTCCATTTAAATGCAACCCGCTGCCACCAGATATATAAATAGTATAGCTGTAATGACTTCACTCAGCTCTTGGTTAACTATTTATTTCCATATGAAAATCATCAAAATAATAAATAAAAGGGTATATTCTAATTACAGTTCAATAACAATTTCGAGTCTCTTTCGCACTCTCTTCCGTTCCTGGATTTACCCAGCCAGGAGACCGCTGTACTTCGCGGGCTCGTTATCGCTCTTCCTATCGCTCAAGGGACGTCCGAACCGCTCCCTTCAAAGATCCAGTCTTTTTTTCCCCTCTCGTCCGTCGCTGGACATCGTTGGGCACTGGAACGCGAAGCGTTCCTCCGTCCCATACTTAAATGTATCGTGCGCTGGATGTTGGGTTGCCTGGATGGTCGGGATGAGATCCTATTGGTGTCTGGACGTGGAAGTAGGCGGGAACGAACTGAGGGGTTTCGACAGGTTCTGATGGATATAAATCATGGAACTGAGAGACGGTTACAATGATCTAGCACTCTACTTGTTGCACTGGAGTCGGATGATTTAAACTATAGATTCGGAAGCCTGTGTGGGTCGCATAGAAATTAAAATTAAGAAATTAAAATTAAAAATTTAAATATTAGCTATTGAAGGGGTCATTCCCACACGGGAATGACCGAGAACTATTTCTATGGAGGATTATAAGAGTCCAGAAGGATTCTTCTGGGCCTTTTCTTGTTAAAATTAGGATCATAGTTCTCCAAATTAATTATATTTTCGTTATTGATATTAGGTAGATTATTAAAGAACTTTTTTGCTAGTTTTTGAATATATTATTTAAAAGTTAATAACTTAAGAGATTTATAAATATTTTTATTTCTAGTATAGACACAAGTATGGCTGATAGATCTAATTAATGAATTTTGAGCGTTATCGAGAATTTTAATATTAGAGTTAGCTGCGTATCCCCACACAGGACATCCGTAGGTTAATATGGGCCGCAATACGGCAGTATAGAGAAGTACTTTGTTGTGGATATTCATTTCAGAATTCCGGCAAATTAAGGGGTAAATTGAGCGTAAAGCAATCCGGAATTTATCACGCGCGTGTAAGATGTGTTTCCATGAAAGATTTTTCTCTAGTAAAAGACCTAGGTATTTAGTACTCAGAGACCAGTGTAGTGCTGTCGAAAACAGAGTGAGAGGTGTGCACGGCTTTCTTCTCCTGGTGAAAAGCACTGCTATTGTTTTTTCCACGTTGATTTTTATTTTCCAGGTGTTGAAATATTTTTCCAGGAGAAGAAGGTGGGCGTTAAGCGCCTTGGTAATTGTATCGTGATTTTTGTATGTAGCCGAAATGGAAGTGTCGTCGGCATAAATATTAGTCATAGTTTGAGGGTGAGAAGGAATGTCATTGATGTAAATATTGAAAAGAATGGGTTCCGGCAAGCTACCTTGTGGGACTCCGTATTTAATGAGAATGGTAGTAGAGAGAGAACTATTGACTTAAACTTTAAAGCAGTGTTTCTCAAACTTTCAATACTGGCGCCCCCTTTTCAATCACAATTTTTATCGCGCCCTATACATTAATAAATTACTGAATGCAATAATAATGCCCTTTGACGCTAAAGCTACAATACACGATCTTAATTATAAACCGTACAAATTAATAACATAAGTATTAAATTTTGTATATGTTACTTTTAATCAAAAAAAATTAAGTAATAGGATAATTATTATGTTATTTTTCCTTTCTCTGTGATTTTTAAATTGGAACATATTCAAAATGCGGTGGCTGCTTAGAAGACAAAAATATAGATATCAGCTAAATATAGAAAAAGAACTCAGAGGGACAATTTCTAAAAAACTTTGAAAAACTTTGCTCTGCAAGACAAGCCCATGGAAGTCGCTAATACTTATTAAACTTGTTCTTAATTCAGTATTAATAAGATAAGTATTAAATTTTTTATATATGTTACTCTTAAGTAATATATATTTTAATAATTATATATATATATATATATATATATATATACATACTTTTAAGTAATAGGTTAATTATTTTACTTTTCTGTCTCTAATTTTTAAATTGAAACAGATTGAGAAATAATATTTAATTAAAGATTTATTTCCTTCAAGATCCATTTCTAAAAGTACAAATGTCATTAAAAATAGCCTAATCTATGTTGCTCTTTATCATATCCATTACATCTGGCATCCTCGCGAACGTTCATGTGAGTCTAGGCAACCTAACAGACGTCTGCACAAAACATGTGAAAATGCTGTACTTCGTACAATTCTAGTCAGTCTTGGCCGAATCGATTAGCTACACGAATCTCTTGAATGTACATTTCCTATAATTCACGCGTTAATTATAATTCACGGCATTAAGTATTTACGGCAGTGGATTAAAACAAAATCATAGATATATTTTTAAATCACAGCGAGCATTCGACGATAACAAAGCATCAACAAGTACACAGACGAGGGCAAATTGATAGCAAGTTACGAATGGGTTAGGGATACATTTCAAAATACTTCAGAAGGGCTCTCAACTGCCGAAAAAGAGATCTTCATAGATTTCACATCCAGTGACGAAATTAAAGGGCAATATTGTAATAAATCACTCTTTGAATTCTGGATAGAGGTGGATGCTGAATTTTCTGCACTGAAAACAAAAGCATTTCGTATACTATTACCATTTTTAACAACATACCTTTGTGAATCCAGATTTTCTGCGATGGCTACTTTGAAGACAAAATATAGATCTGAGCTAAATATCAAAAAATAACTGAATGTCAATTTCTAATTTTTAGCCTTCCTTTGAAAAACTTTGCTCTGCAAGACAAGCCCATGGAAGTCACTGATAATTATTAAACTTGTTCTTATACTGGCTGAAGTACCCACTCTTAACACAAGTTTATTTTTAAAAAAAATGATAATATATTATTCTTGATATAATAGCTTAATTGTAAGGAGAGTAAAACCAGGTGCATGACAATGTGTACAAAAATGTAAAATGATTTATTGAAATGAATACTCATATTATAAACGGTTTTGAATGAACTGTAATTTTAAGCCTCGCAGAATTAGCATTTAGAATATATGTTAAGTAATAAAAAAAGAATATAAAATTCTAATGAATAACAATTGTGTTATTTTTTTAATATTTAAAGCGAGAAAGCCCGGAATCAGGTGTGCACTCGATACTAACGTTAATGGTCGCGGGGAGTGATGCAACCCAATTCTTTTTTTTTTTTATAATTATTTTCAATATACAAGATAAAAATCACAATTTCAGTGAATAATTTAACTAAGAGAAAATATACTTACCTATTTCAAAAAATTTTCAATTTGTCTTTCATAATTTGAGAAAATATCCAATAAAACTGAACTAAATTGTTCCAAATGTGCGTGACCTTAATAAAGGACACAAATCACAGACACTTTTTGCTAACATTACAGAAAAGCTATTTGCAAGCAAAACTGTCACATTTTGTTCACGTTTTTATAATTTTAATATCCTTTGAGGATCGACAAATATCCTGTTGAACTTTTTCTTGCTTGTGTCTTTTTGACAGGGTGAAGTGCATTTTGCGGTACACTTATGGCTTCATATCTTCTTGATAAAGCTCTTAATGTAGCTATTGAAAATTTTCCTTTCGTTTCATGTTTATTGCTTTTCTCCAAATTTATTTTGCAACATGATTAATATGCATTATTTCAGCAAGTGTTTCTCTTGTTTGATCAGCTTAAATTTTCCCCTTTCAAGGAGATCACAGATGCCCAATTCTTTTTTAGATTCTGCTCATTTACTTTTTATAAACCATAATCAGTCGTACAACTTCACAATTAAAACCACTAAGTTATTCAAAAGGGAAAATGCAGCATGATCAAGAAAATTTTTTTTGAAAAAATAGTGGTCGTGCCGGGAACTCGGTCAAACAAGTACCTTAAGATTCTAAAAACGTTTGCCACTCCCAAAAAAGGAGAAAATGTTATCAATTCATTTTAGCTCCCATTAAGACTGTCATATTAGAGGGATTTTCTGTCAAGGTCAATGGTAACAAATAAACAGTTTTCCCAGAATTAACGATTTTTGTATATGTTTCAGTACACTCATAAAAATAAAAATCTTGGCCAATTAATCCTTCAAAGTGCTCAATATGCTTATCAATGTATCAAAAAACTCTTTCACATTGTGAAAGAAAAGCGCAACAGAATTATATAATTTTAAAATTCCTAAAAAGGGATGCAGGTAACCATACCAGTAAGTTCGAAAAGCCAGCAAAAGTAATATTTTTAAGTTAAAGAAACGTAATAAGAAAATCTCTCATCGTAGGATTACAGCAAAGCAAACAAAATATTGTTTTTATTTAGTTATAGGATCAAAGATAGCTAATGAGCGTTCAAAGTAGAATCTTTTATTTTTGATGACCTTTTTTCACCAGATGATATATATAAATCATATCAATGTAAATATATTTTTTTTTATATCAGAAGTATTTTGTTTTTTCATTCCAGTAAATTAATTTTTTTAACCTTTTATTTTCGATATGCTCGCGCCCCCCTTGAAGGTTATCGCGCCCCCCAGGGGGGCGCGCCCCACAGTTTGAGAAACACTGCTTTAAAGGATCTATTGACTAAGTAAGAATTGATGAGATGAATGAGAGCAGGGGGAAAGTTATAGGTAATTAGTTTGTAGATCAGCCCACTGACCCAGACCCTGTCAAAAGCCTTCTGAATGTCGAGAAAGACAGCTCCAGTGGACCTGCCTCTCTGAAATCCAGAAGTGATTTTTTCAGTCAATCTGAGCAGCGGGTGATAAGTAGAGAGATGCCTTAGAACCCATATTGATTGGGATTAATGAAGTTATTGCACTCTGTGAACTTTTTCACTCTGTTGAGGATGATATGTTCTGTAATTTTACTTAAAATGCTGAGAAGGGAAATGGGTCTATAACTTGAGGGGGAACGTCGATCTTTACCTGGCTTTTTAATTGGAAACACTATTGCGTTTTTCCAGTTATTGGGGAAATGCCTTAAATATAAAATTTTATTGATTAAAAAGGTGAGTAAAAGAGAATTAATTTAATCGGGAAGTTTTTAACCATTTTATTGGTGATATTGTCTTCACCGGGAGCCTTATTATTAGCCAGGGTTTTCACATAATTGATTATTTCGTCAGGATCAGTGGGGGGATGGGAAGGGTAGGGGGAAGGATGAAAAAGTTTTCGAGAGTGCGAGTAATCCTTTCGTCGATAGGGTAATCACCAGGAGGCCTAATATTTTCAGAAAAGTTATCTACCACAGGCTATTACCTGTTGTGTTAAGTGCTTGTAATTTGTTAGTCCATGTTTGTTGTGAGTGCTTTTTAAGTGCCTTTTTTAAGTGTGCTTGTGCTCTATTATAATTAGTTCGGTGTACAGGGTTTAAAGTCCTATTGTAAGTATTTTTAGCTTTATTTTTAAGATAAATGAGTTGGTGTATTTCGTTAGGAACGAAAGAGTACTTCTTGTTTTCTATTGGCTTAGATGCCTGGTTGTGGGTGGAGCGAACGGTGGTAGTGAGAAGCGAAATTTTGGACTCCAGCACATTAGGATTTCGAATGCCTGTGTAATCAGACAAACGAACGGAATTATTCAAGTTTTTACGGAATTCAGACCAACAGGTGGTAACTGCTCTGGGGTTATCAATATGAATGGGGGCAGTAAGGGAGAAATTTAGAAAAACAGGGTTATGATCAGAGGAAAGCTCTGGGATGGTTTCAATTGAGTAAGGGAAGTGAAAATTATTAATAACGGCTATGTCCAAAGTATTTGAAGTCCCGTAGCCGAAGCGGGTGGGGGAGTCGGGGTAAGCTATTGTTAAATTAAGTAAGTCTGCAAAAGTTTTTAATTGCTTTTCTCTGGTGGAATTGACAGAGCAGTTCCACGCATTGTGTGTAGCATTCAGATCACCAAATAACACACAATTACTGTTGGTCTGAAGGAGATGCTCGAAATCGAGAGTGAACAATCTCTCGTCCGAACTTGTGGGGATGTAAACTGAAACTATTGAAATTGGATTTAAATTAGGGGAGGAGGTTACGATCGTAGCCTCGCTTGCTGGAGGGAGTGAGAAGATTAAAGTGGGGGATATTGCGTTTGATATGAATTAGAGTACCACCGCGCGCATACACGCCCGTGTCCCTATCATTGCGATAACAAATATAATTAGCTACGTTGATGTTGTGTTTAGGCCTCAGATGGGTTTCCTGAATAAGCATAACATCTGGAGAGTACTTCTCTATGAAAATTTTAAATTCCATTATTTTATTTAAAATGCCGTTTGCATTCCATGAGCAAAGTTTTAAGCCAATCAAGTTGTACCTAGTCATCATCATTATCGAGGTAGGCCTCTAATAAGGCTTGAAGCTGGGGTTTAGTTAATTTAGACTTTTGTTTCTTAGGTGTTATTAAAAGTTAAGGCAGTAAATTGCTGTGTTATGACGGTTAGGGCTTGAATCGTCTGTTGAAGTGTTTGAAGAATTAATTGTTGGGGAGAATTATCTTCAACATTGGTATTATAGTTAAGATGGGGGAGGGGAGGACAATTTGATTGTGGTTTGATTATTGGAAGACATAGCAGGATTTCTGCGTGTGCTTGCGTGTGTCGCCATCTCTTGGGGAGGTTTAGAATTAACAGTGAGTGTTTTGCTAGCGGCCTGGGCATAAGAAAAATTGGGGCGAATTAAGTTATTAACTGCGGCAGTATAATTATTATTGACATTAGGGGTTCCTTTACGGGGTTTGGGGTATAGGGGACACTTAGAATAATTTGCTATGTGTCCGTACACATGACAATTAATACAATAAGTTTTGTCCAGACGCTTGATGGCGCAGTCCCTCGTCTGATGGGCCTCGCCACATTTCAAGCATCTGGGAGTGAAGTGGCAATTCTCGGCAGTGTGGTGAAATTTATTGCACGAGTAGCATTGGGTTACCCCTCTGCCATCGTACCCTTCAACTCTTACCGAGAGATAGCACAAGCGCGTGAGATGGAAGACATTTAAATTAGTTAAGTTACGGGGGAGGGTGACAAGAAAAACAGGTAAATTTTGTTTCGTGATTCGGCCAACTAGCTGATGTACTTTCTCGACAGTGTATCCAAGTTGAGTTAAATTTTCGTGTATGTGTTGTGTGTCAGTGTTGGTGGGGAGTCCTTTGATAACGATTTTAATTGGTCTTTCGTGTTTAGGTTTAATTACAAAAAATTGATAGTTTAACTTTTCTACTGTATCATTGAGTGTCCTATATTCATCATAATTGTCTGTGTATAATTTTATTAATTCACCGGTCTTTTTGCTTCGTAAAGTGGGGATAATTTCAGTAAGTATTTGAAGTTGTTCAATGTAGTTCTTTTCAATTTTAAGGAAGACCGGGGGTGGAAGAGTGTTGGGTTCAGTGGTGTTATCTGTTGTTGTTCCTAGAGTGTGAGAGTGCTGATTAACGTTAACGGCTGGTTGAGAAGTTCCTGCTATGTCCTTTTCGTTTAATTTATCAAATTTATTACTAGTATTTAAATCAAAATTTTTAAGTTCGACTTTCTGAATTTTAAAAGTTTACTTTGAAGTGGGCGAGATGAATCCATCATCGCTTTCCTTCCTTTTAGAGCCAGATTTTTTAGGGAGTTCAGGATAATCATTAATATTAACTTTAGTAGGAGAATTTACCGGAGAATTGTGAATCCGACAACCAGGGGTATTGCAACGAGGAAGAGTGGAAAGATCACTTACCGCTTGTTGCCTGCGTTGTTCCAGGTAGTGTTGTCTTGAGTACATATCTGCAAGGTCCGAGTCGTCATCTTGGGCATACGGGGCTTCGATAGCGTGCGAGACGTTCGCGTGTAAGATGGAAAATTTTCGAAGTTCCGAGTTTGCGATTTGTAACCGCTCACAGTTCGTCATAACGGGAGTCGAAGATCTGGTCGATGAGGATGATGAGATAGTATGAGCCAATTCCATGTCCGTTGGTTGACCGAGTTCAGTTCCATGATCGTAAAATTTTTTAAAATCCAAAATTAGAGTCCAAAAAAAATGCAAAAAAAAAATATCCCAAAAAGGGTACACAGGTTTAAAGAGCCGGCGCCCTATCCTTTAAGCCCTGAAAAGAGCTATAGGTACGCCTGATTGATTTCTATTTAAACCTGCGGGAATGAAAAGTCAATCTTGCGGAGCGCAGAAAACACAACCTTACTGAGCAAGCCAAGAGGGGAAAAATTTGAAAAACTCCCTCTCGCCCTTTTTATATCATCGCTTTCTCCTAGTCAGCCACCGATCATCTCTTTGTCGGCCTCAGTCCCCATGGTCCTGCTGCCGCCTTCCGGTCTCGGCTTCCTTGATGTCGCCCCCATCTGCCGCGCCAAATACGGTCTCGTTTCCACTAGTCCCAAAGAGACGCCAAGGCTGGGTGTACAGTTTATGTTCTCCGACGCGAGGCGCCACCGAGTTCTGGAAAATGAACACACAATGATAAGGCGCCTCTTTTGACAGTCCGGTCAGTGGGCAAAAGGTGCGAAACTCACCCCCCAACTACGGGAATTCCTTCCCAGCAATTAGGGAAATTCCCGGAATTTTCGCAGCTTCTGTCGGCAAGGGATCTGTTGGAAAATAGGGGAAAGAGATATGCTTCGTCACACCTCCTACCCCCTTCCCCCGCTCCTTGTTTGCGCCACTAACATTGGGTGGACCACAACACCTTGAAAAATTAGAAGTAGCCCATACCCTGGAAAAATCTGGCACCTCTGCTGTAAATCATGGGTTCTCAACGTGGACAATAATGCCCTCTCGTGGGCGTTTGAGACTTTCAGGGGGGCAGTAAAAGACCCAGAATAAGTTAGGGAGTTTTGAGATGGTATGGAGGGGCATGGGCAGATTAACCAAATATAGTCTAAAAAAGACTAAAAAAACAAGCTGATTATGTACTAACAAAAGTAAACTTTTAATACTGGTTATCTATGTTGACTGTAAGTATTTAAAATTGTATATTTGTGGCAATAGCTATTTCAGATTTGCAAGTAAAAAAAATTGGGGGCTTTAGAAAAAAACTAAATTTAAAAATATATATATTCTATTACTAATAGAATATTTTTTTAAAATTTAACTCGTGTTTTCACTATGTATTATGTTCTCTCTTATTTCTCTGGAGTGAGAGGGGGTCCATATCGAAATATCACTAGAAAAGGGGGTGACAGTTCAAAAAAGGTTGGGATCCTATGCTCTAAACCAGGGGTACTGAACCTTTTTTTCTGCTGGGCCGCATTCATGTGTTAGTTATTTCATGTGGGCAGCAACATGAGGATAAATGGGGGAGGGGGAGGAGAAATGCCTTAAGATCAATATAACATTGGAAATTTAAAATGTGGAAAATTGATCATAATATTATAATTCCTGTTTTGCTTTTTTTAATTATTATTTTTTTTTATTTTTTTGTCACTAACACTAAATTAGAAGCATTTAAGAAACACTCCTTCACAATTTATGCATCAGTAAGCGGTTTCATATGATTACTAATAATGTAACAAACTTCGAGGGATATCTTTGTTACCGCTGTGATATTACCACTGACAAAACACTTTGTTGCCGTTGCAAATATTATTTTTTTTAAAAAAAGCCTATTTATCTCCTCTTGAAAGAGATCTTCGAGGAAAAGTGTCATTGAATGAGATTCCCGTGTGGTGGTATTTTTTAAGTACAGCATTTTCGTGACAAATCAAACAATTACTGATCCATGTTTGTTTTTTACTACAAAATAGTCAACTTCCCAATCGTCTTGAAACGATACATTTTCTTCGAATATTTTTCGCTTGCAAGATATGTAAGATAGTTAAAAAATAATTCCACCCACTGCTCCTTCCACTGTTGTCTGTCATTAATAACCGTAACTGTTCCAAATAGAAAAAGAATATCAATTCGGACCCGTACGATACCGACAACAAAAAGAAAAATTGATGTATCATATTTTTTGACAAAGAATTTCCCACCCAATTTTTTTATACAATTTTCTTAAGTAAGTGAATTTCTCAGAACACTCAAAAAGGGTCGGCGGGCCGCAGGTTGAGTATCGCTGATGGGTGAGTTCGATCCTCCCGAAATGGCCATTAGGTTTCTCTCCTTCCTTTTAACCTACTCGAGCACATACGAATTCTATTGCATAAATAAGAAAACTTAAACTATGGATACAAAAAAGAAACCCAGTGGTGCGTTTAAGTACAAACAACGCCAAGGAAGAGAAGATAATAAACAAAAATTCCCCCAAATTAATAATTCTTATTCAGCTTTCTACGAGTACTTCTGGCCGAAGTAATTCTGTTAATAGTGATTTATATAAATAATGTGGTCACTACAGCGTTGCTTGAGAAGCCTACTAAAGGAGATTTGATAGTTATTGCAAGTAAAGATACCGCTGTTGAAGATGCGAATTTATAGGAACGACTTTGAATCATTTAAGTGTAAATGCAGTGAAACTCTGTGACGGGCTCACGCGTCTTTTCATTAACATGTCCTTTGAGTACTTTTGGGGCCAGAATTAATGGGACTCTTTCCAACAAAACCCAGAAAATGAAACGTGAAGAGAAGACAAATTATATAGCTTTTAAATATAGAAATTTCAGTAAGTGATATGACAAATTGGGGAAAAGTTATGTTAGAAATAATACAATCGTGAAGTGACAGCCAACAGAGATCCCGAAGATAGAGCCACTAGATCAAGGTGCATACCATTGCACTCGAGTAAAGACGCAACTTCCTTAGTATCGGATCAACGGTTGAATTAAGGTAGGATTGACTATTTAATATTAGGACTTGCGATATTATTGGAATTGAGATTAGGCGAGGGTTTGATATTGATATTCCCAGTTACGTTATTTCGGCATTACTTGTATTGTGTGTTTAGTCATCGTAGATTCTCTCTTATATATTATCTAATCTGTTAAACGCTTAAGTTCAAGTTCTTAATAAAGATATTTTAAGAACGTGCAAAAACTTCTCATTCTTTAGTTGAACCTACACCTCTAGCTCACGCAGATAATCTAGGAGAAGGGCACCCTAGGGGGCATTTTCACAACTTCAAGAAAATATGATATAGAGCCCCATTTTCTAGAATAAAAAGGCAAAGTTATAAACAACATTTTGATGAATTAGCCTCAATTTCTAAAACCGGTAAGAAATATTTAAAATAACTATTTTCAATAAGGTATACTAGACACACTATTAGTTTTTCTCCCCGTTTTTAAAGTATGGGGCAGTCTTAAATATATTCAATTTTCTTAGACTAACATTTTTACTGGATGTAGATGAATTAACTTTGTTGCAAGAGTGTGACGAATTCCAAAATAAATTTTGATATAGATATTTACTACCTAGTTCACCCTAAATTAACCTAGACATAAACTGTTCACCAATTATTTAAAAAAATAATGTGAGAATATGGATTGCTATAGATTGAGACCTAACAGAGTATTCACAGCAACGCTATTTACAATTTCTGTCACTTCTGCAGCCGCAAAAATATAATTTAGAAAATTAAAAAATAATTACAAATTATTTAAGAAACGGTGAGGGTCAAACTTGACTCCACATTTATCACTAACAACAATTGAAAACAAAGTCACATCAAACCTGGACGCAACTGAAGTTTTTGAAACTTTTGTGAGAACTAAAGCTAGGAAAAGATTATAAGCCAAATTGTTAATTTGTTGTTAATAAGTAAGTCCTTTCTCTCTCTCTTTCTCCCTTCTTATAAAAAAACTTTTGTTCTTTATCAACATCGTTTTATTTCCTAACACCTGTGTTATTATTTGTGATCTTGATCGTCATTGTTTAATTTTGTGTTATCTATTACGTTACTTCTCATCGCCCGGTTCCGGCAGTTCCTTAACTCTTCATAGCTGTTTTGGAAGAGGTTTGTCGTGGTGGGCGATCTCTAAAGCTCTCACAAGAAAACTCATATGCATACATATAGGTAGTATGTACCTTTGCTTTCCTATATACTTCAGAGCACGATAAAGAGCCGATGTTAAAGTAGCTTTGTACATTCAAAATATTCATGTAGTTTTATTTTTTCACTTCATAAAACCAACCAAAACAGGGCCCTTATTTTTTTTAATTTTTGCACCAGGGCCTTTGTATACCTAGCTACGCCACTTCTCAACAAAAGATTATGATATTAAAAATAATAGAGATATAAAGCCATAAGTAATGATAATTAACAAGTTGATAGCAGTTCACACAATAATGTATACTTTATACCATAATTGCGAACGATTTCATTAATTTATTGTGTTATTTCACAAAATGAGGGGGTTCCGTGATCCCCATAAAGCAGTGTTTCTAAAATTTGGGGGCGCCCCCTGGGGGGGAAACCCTTTTTGGGGGGGGCGCAGATATCGAAAAAAAAAAAGATTTAAAAAAAATTAATTAATTTACTGGAATAAAATTAAAAAAAAAAATACTTTCACACATTAAAAAAATTGCACTTTTACTCTGATATAATTTATAGGCGATAAAAACATATATAATATATATATATATATTAAAAAAATATAAAAATTTCTTCAATCCCCTAATTAGCTTTTTCTTTGACCCAAAAAATCAAAAAAAAAACTTTTTTTGGGTTTTGGGTTGTAATCTCATGATGAGTGTTTTTTACTACTTTTTTCAGAAAAAAAAGGCATCCCAGCCCCAGAACCCGAAAAATTTAGGAACATAAAAATTCATCATTGTGATTTTTTTTGAAATACTGCACATTAAAACTGTAATCTGGTTTTGTTATAATCTGTTTGCCCTTTTAAGTTATTGGTACAGTTAGTTATGCCCCCTCTCTTATTTTTTTTTCCCTTTTTTGGGGAAGTTGTGTGGGAAATGATCAAAAGAATAAATTTTTTAACCCCGGGAAGTGGTCCCCGGGGACACATAGATCACAAAATCGTAAATTTGGAAAAACTGTTTTTTTTGTTACCAAAAAAAAATTAAAAAAGTTTTTTGGGAAAGTGGTGTTTACTTTCTGTTAATTAAATTATTCACGGGATTCACGATTTGAAATGTGTACAATAAAATATTTAAAAAAAAAGGATTGGGGTGACCCCAATCCCCCCGTGTGCCCCAAACCCTAGTATCGAGTGTTTTTCTGCCCCCGTAAAAAAAACATTTTTGAAGCCTTCTCGTTTTTAAATTTTAAAAATAACACTATTATTCTTCTTTGGGAATTTTATATTTTTTTTCATTGTTTAACTTTAAATTTTAAAATGCTAATTCCATGAGGTTTAAAAAATTCCCTGTTTGCTTAAAACCATTAAATATGAGCATTCATTATAAAATATCATTTTACATTTTCGTAAACATTGTCGGCATTTGGGTTTTCTCTTCTGGGCAATTCAGCTATTTATCAAAAAAATGTTTTAGTTTTTTTTAAAAAAGAACTCGTTCGAAGAGCGGGGCTTCAGACCCCGTATAATTTTTTAAAGTATCAGTTTTGACAAAAGGGATTTTTTAAAACCCCCCCAATTTCCCCCCAAAAACCGGGCGTTTTAACCCCACCTATACTTTCAAGCTTATTTTTAATTTTTAGGTATATTCGCCATATAACGCGCACCCTCTTTTTTTGAAAAATTTGGGGAAAAGTACATGTGCAATTTTTTTTATGTTTTAAAATCATTATTTATTGGATGAATCATTTTAGACTTTCTTTTGAAAAAAAAGTATACTTCTAGAATTATACAACCCTTAAGCACAAGAAGGGAGGGGGGGACCGAATCAGCGCCATGGCTGGATTTTTCCCACGCTTTTCTATAAAACATTGATTCCTTTTTCCCGTTTCATGTGATGTACGAGGAGGACGATTAATTTTGAAATAAATTAGAACAAGCCTGAGACTTATTACCTCGCTGCCTGTAGTATATTCAATACTATGAATAATAATATTGAATTCACTTCAAACAGCGAGCAGTAAAGATGGGTCCTGGTAAACGAAGCAAAACACAATGCCGGTTTCAAGATCTTAGTGATTCAATTTGCAAAAGAAAATGGAAATCGTGCTGCAGCAAGGATGTTTGATATTGTGGCGAAAGCTTCATAAGGGAGTGGGGAAAAAATGAAATGACAATAATTAACATGTCAACGAAAAAATGTGCTTTTAGTAAAGGAGTAACGAAATGGCCTATTCTAGAAGAAAGTGTTGCGAACTGGGTCCTAGAAAATCGCCTGAATGAATTAATTGTAACAAGAAACAGTGTACGTTTATTCGCCTTAAAAAGGTCGAAAAAGAATGCCTTTTCATGTTATCTAACAATGAAAGTTCATAAGGTATGTTATTTCTTTTAAATAAACAGTATTTCGATATATAAGGGTAAATTTGTTTTAATACTCATTTTTTTAAAGCTCTCATTTTTATACTCGGCGTATAACGCGCACCCCTAAATTTCGATCTTGTTTTTTGTGTTAAAAGTGCGCGTTATACGCCGGATTTTACGGTAATACTAAATTAAGAGCAAGTTTAATAAGTATTAGCGACTTCCATGGGCTTTTCTTGCAGAGGAAAGTTTTTCAAAGGAAGGTTTACGATTAGAAATTGACACTCTGAGTACATTTTCTATATTTGGCCGAGATCTATATTTTGTCTTGAAAGCAGCCACCGCATTTTACAATCTATTCCAATTTAAAAATTCGAGAAAAAAATTAAAATATATATTACTTAAAAGTTACATATATAAAATTTAATATACTTATCTTACTAATTTGTACGGTTTATAATTAAGATCGTGTATTGTAGCTTTAGCGTCAAAGTGCATTATTATTGTATTCAATACATTAATTACTGTATAAGGGGAGTGCGATAAAAATTATGATTGAAAAGGGGGGCGCCAGTATTGAAAGTTTGAGAAGCACTGCCATAAAGAAAGAAATGAACAAACGATGCCACTCTCCTTTCCTTATGACCAGCAAGGATTCACAGTTGATGGATAATGGAAAGCAAAAAGCAAAAATAAAGAAAGGGAAAATCTCTCTCGAACCCAAACTGGGAAGAACTGAAGGAGGAAATAATAAAAATTTCAGTACCTAGGGCGCGCCAGGGAGGTTAAAAACGGACCTGCATCTTGTCCAGCGTTATTTTAAAGTCCTCAAGTAGCTGAATAGTGCGACGTTAATATCCATTCCTTTATCCAGGGTTCCCTTCTTTTATACGTTTTTTTTAATCATATTTCCATCTTCATAAAAATTTAATGGCATATTCCGCTAGACGAGAGCGTTTCTCATTTAGAAAAGTCTTTCAACTTCATCGCTTGCACATTATCTAGTGTTATCCATTTTGCTCACAGAGTTGGCGAACATATTCAAAACATATCTGACCACATTTTTTACGCATCAACTAATGAACTTTGAATGTGTATGGAAGTTATCACACGTCCCCAGCTTGCAGAAAATATACCGTCCTGTTATTCATTGGCAAGTCACTTATGAGTAAGAATTCGAATTTTTGACAAAAGGCCAGAAACATTTAAATAACACACACACACACGCTGATGCAGTAAACTTCATGGAAACGTGGCGATTCCTTGGCCACAGGAGAACAAAAAAGTTATGGGGGGAAAAAAACGAACCAGATTTCAATGGAACGCAAATGCCGTGGAGATGGAGTGCGTTGAGTAAAAAGGGGCGTTGCAATACTATTTCTGACAGAAGCAGAATCCTTCAGGAGAGCATACATTGAAGATCCGCTATGAACAGGGGCTGATGCAAGTCGAGGCGCATAGCTTGGTGAGAATTATATTAACGTCGCAATATAAAGCTGCAAGACGGCTATTGGCGGCGTCATGTTGAACCATGGTCAACACCTGAGCTGGCACCCTCTCCTCATTTCACACCACACCAACGGGAAGACATTTGAGCCTCGACAGATTTATGTACAAAGGCCTCCCCTACAGGGCAGATCTTCAGCGGAACGACGTTCGACTTCAAGTCACACCAGCCTTGACCTTGACCACTAGTCTGTGTGGCTGTTCGGAGCGAGGAATGTCATCTTCGTCTAAATTTTGAGATTCAATAATCCTTTGTAGCTTCGAAGTGCCTCATTCATAAGAAAATCGATACCTCCCCCCACACACAAAGGAACTCTGCTGTGTGTGTACTTAAATAAGAGGACTTCTTACGAATGGATGAAGCTGTGATGATTTTGAACTTCGTATTGTTGCATTTCAATTATTTCGCCTCAAAAAGTATACATGGCATGCGACATAGCCATCCTATGATGACTATGTCTTTCCGGATCCGCGTAAGCTAGAGGTGTGGGATTATCAAAATGATGAGACATAATGAATTCTTAATACAACTTTTATTAAGAATAACTTATATTACTTAATTCTAATTGACAACTTTCTTAAAGTGAGAGTTAACACCCAATTAAACCTTATATTCAAGTCAGATCACGCAACTAGATCCTTTATCTTAATTATAATAAATAAACCGATTCATCTAACTTCCAATACCAAATATTACCTTTTGCAGAGTCTCCTTCCTTCACCAATTGAGAGAATACCTATAACTTAATTTTAACTACGAAGATTCAGACTTCTTTATAATGAACGTAATCTTCTTTCAGAGATATAAGACTTCTAACTCGTGATCAGAATGATTCCACACTAAGTTATCTCTAAACTTGCCGCTCCTTATCATCAAAGCTTCTATCCTTTTAAAGTATATCTTTTTTACATATTTGATCTGTTTATCTTCTTGGTTTTGGGGTTTGGGAAAGGTTTTCCCATTGATCGGGCCGTCAAAGAACATAGGGTTATGTTGGGAAAGGAAAAACCCCAAGGCATAAAAAAGGGAAGTCCTATACAACATTCAAGATACTTTTTTGCAGATGAATTCTTTGTTAAGCTTTTTTTCTTCAGCTGTATTACTACCAGGGGCGTAGCTACTGCCGTATCAGCCGTATCAATGATACGGGGCTTAAAACGGGGGCCCCAACATTTTAACATAGTCCACTAATGGGGCCCCTTTCCCAAAAAAAGGGCCCCCCTAAAATTTTGATAGAGGGCCCACTCAAAGCTAGCTACGGCAATGATTACTACATAAAAGAAACCCAACCTACAGCTCGATTTATTTGATTGATAGAGATTTTTAAAAATTAACATTTCGTTCGTATTTTTACAGAGAAAATAGTTTTGATTAAAGAAATGGAAACCGAAATATATCAATCGTCAGAAATTTGTTAAATTCGATAGAAGTAGTAAAAAAAATATTAGGAAAATGCAATGTACAGTGGCGCAAACAATTGAGAGAGAGAGTACACCAATTTTTACTTAATTAAACGTCCAATATAAATAATACATTACCAAGAAATACAAACATGTTTTTATTTTTACACAAAACAAATGATTTAATTTAAATTAAAAATAAAGAACAATCAACGGAAAACTTCCAAAATAAAGCTTTTTTGTAGGATTTTTAATAAACATATACACAGATTTTTACTTCTAAAAATTGAGAATAATCCACGAAATTTTTGTAATATCTCAATACAAAGAAAGTGTCACTATTTTAGTTGCATCTCCTTTGGCTTGTATAATGGTTTCTAAACGCCGTAGTACCGATTTGACCCACTTTTTGGTGGTATCTGAAGATATTTTACCCCATTCTTCTTGCAACACTTTGTGACATAGCCATCCTGCGATAGCTATGTCGTGTTGGATCCGCGTAAGCTAGAGGTGTGGATTATTAAAAGATGAGACATTTTGAATTTAACACAACTTTTATTAAGAATAATTTAAAATTTAATTTAAAGAACAATTTTTTTAAGTGAGAATAAGCCACAAATTAAACGAATATTTGTCAGATCGACTACTGATCACTTATCCTAATGATAAATTATCTGCCTAATCTAATTTTCTATACAAAATATTCCCTTTTTATAAAGAAAACCCCACCTACCTTGGTTGAAGACTCCCCCATTCTGCTACTTGTAGATGTATACTCAGGCATATTACTCTTTCTTATAATTAATATTTTAACGAAAGTGGGCCGTCTAACACATTTCCCGAACTGTTCCGCCCCAAGTTATCTCTAAGATTCCCCCTTTTTCTCACAAAACCCCTATCCCTTTTAAAGTATATCTTATTTGATTTTCGCTTTGTTTTTTATTTTTGGGTTTTGGGGTTAAAAATTTTTTTCCCTTTTCGGGGCCCGAAAAGAACGTAGGAATTATGTTAGAAGAAGAACGCGAAAACGTCACAACCCCCAAGAAAAAAAAAGGGATTTAAATTTCAATGCCCTTAAAAATTACGTGCCTAAATTTTATTTCTGAATCTCCCTTTCAATTTTTATTTAAATTTTAACCTTGAATCCTCTTTTAATTCCCCTAATATATTTATCTTGACTTTAATTTTTTATTCATCATAGAATTAAATTTAATATTCAATTTAAATTTTTAAATTTAAACTGTGACAATAAATTTTATTCCATTAACTAGGCCAACATTAATAATTGCTGTTTAATCATGGTCTATTCTCACTTTTCAATATATTAAAGTAACTTATATATTGTACACTTAGGTTTTCACTAAATTTTTTCCTGGTGCCCCCAAACTCTGCACCCGGACAATCTTATCATATGGAGCTGGGTTTTCGGCCCACTGTTCCGGGGTGAGGCTACATATCAGCTATTGAATACTACTTTCAGGGTCTGTCACCCGAAATAAAAACCCCTGTTATTTTTTGGAAATCTATGTTTACATAATACCAATAAGTTTCACAATTTTTATGCATTATATATCATTTGTAAATCACAAAAAATTTATTTCCACCCCCGCAACTGGTTCCAAAAAACCCCAATGAGCCCCAGCGCCGTTAAATTATTGTTAGTGCCCTGACTACCCCCGGTTTCCCCTGAACCAGATGCATCATAATAGGGAACAATACAACAACATATATATATACATACATACTTTTATACAATTACAAACATTTTTCAATAAACCAAAAAAACAAAAAACCCAAAGGGAAATTCGCATCTCACGAAGTCATACATCAAGCAAACAAATGTGATACAATTGTTTTCCCAAAAGAGAAAAATTTTCAAGTCAAAAGTTAAAAAATAAATATACACTCATTGTAGTGTAAATTTTTGCTTTATAACTTTTAAACACCCCCCGAGACTTCCTTTTTTTGCAAATTTTCCGACCACTTTTTGGGAAAGATCAAAAAAAAATGAAACAATACAACCTGATTTTTATTTGTCCCCGCACAGGACTTCCAATGACGAGGTGCTACTACTGTTTTTTTCCTTTTTTTATTCTTGGCTGCTTTGGGAATTTTTATGATGCCTGCTGTAGGGCTTGTAGTCTCCTTGTCGGTTTTTTCCCCTTATTGGTCTTGTTTCCCTTTGGCCGGTCGGGCCCATGATCCTTTCTCATGCGTGGCCTCAGGTTGTATTCCTTCCATCTTGAACTTCAGTTGTTCCGTCTTGTTTTTTTTCCTACTTATATAAATGTACGGGATGACAATGGTCTTTGTTAATATTATTGTGTCCCTTTCTGTCCCACTTTTTCGGGGGGTCCACTTCCCCCGGACCCAAACGCCCTTTTCTTTCCCTTAGAGTTTTTTTTTTACTTTTCCTGTCATTGTAAATGAACTAGGAAGCGATCTGACAGTGATCTGCGCTATCGGTCCTATTTGTGTTTTATATTTTTTTTATTGGGATTAATCCCTTTCCCTCTAACTCACGTTTCACCCAGATCTTTTTTTCCCCCTATTGATTCATTTAATTTTTTCATGAAATTTTCCGGTATGTTTCCTGACGTGATCTAATACTATCGGGGCTACCTTTTCCCTATCTCGACCTCGTCACATTTCCTATGACGATATACTTTTTTGATCAACGTTAACCGTTAATCTTTTTTTGACTTCCATATTACAATATTTTTGTTATTTCTTTCTTCTAGTACCTATAGGTCCTTCAAATTTTTTTTTAAATTTGGAACAGATTTTATTTGTGCTTTAAAGGGTGTGTCTCTAATAAGACCCAATCATTTCCAATTTTTATATCTCATCTTCGTCTATTATAATATCTTTCCCACCTTTCCTGCTTAGTTTTCTACTTAGTCTAGCTTCCCTTTAAAAATTTTTTTATGTTTTAACTTTGAATTCCCATCCATCCCAAATCATTACTAATTTTTGAAATGGGGGAATCAATTTTCGACCCAAAATTCCGCAGGTGATTTTCCCCTTGTTTCATTCACCGCCGTACGAATAGCGTAAGCAAACTCACGTAAGTTGATCCCAAGTATGTGTTGATCATTAATTTAATTTTGCAATAATTTGACATATCTCGATTAACTCTTTTAGTTGTTTGTTTGTGGCCCATATGCAACAGTCTTTACATGCCTTATGCCTAATCTTTCCCTTAAATGTTCAAAAAATTTTTGGATATAAATTGGGGACCATTACCAAATTTTTTTGACCCAAAGGAAAGACAAAAAAAAAAAAAATATCCGTTTTTATACGAGACGAGGCCTTTTTTTAAAGGTATAATTTCAACCCATTTGCTGAAATGATCGGTTATTACTAAAATATAGGGTTTGTCTTTTTTTCTCGAAAAGGGTACGGGCCTAACAAATTAACGTCGCTATCTCATTTGGATAATTTGATATAATCGGATTTAATCGACCAGCTGGTAACGCGTTTTATAGTTATTAACTTGGCACATATGGCATGTAAAATATTGATCAATGTTTTATTTGGAAAAAAAATGTCCCGAATTTTATGATACGTTTTAAATCTTCCCAAATGTCCCTATTGGCATGTGAAATTTTCTATTTTTCTTCCCCTTTAAAAATTTTTGGGAAAGTTTAACCCGATTTTTACCAACGACGTTGGTGTTTCCCTAAAATAACAACCTTCAATTAGGGGGAAGTCGGGGCCAATTTTACATATCGTTGCATTAACAGAGTTATCTTCCGGGTTTTTTAAATATCTATAGATATGACCTATTTTGGGGCCTGCTTTTGTTCTGTTATTAACTGTTCCCGCAAAGTAAGTACTAAACCCCGATTATTGCCCAAATTTAAATTTTTTTTCCTATTATACCTCCACAGGGTTTTTTGATAAAACATTAGCCACACAATATTTCTTCCTTCTGACCCATCAACCCCAAATTCCCTTCATCTACCTTTTTCTTTAACCAGCGAACTTGAATTTTCAACGATTTCGATCAAAATCTAAAATAAACTTTGATCCCCAAAAAAAACAACACCTAGAAATACATGGGTATTCCAAACGTCCCCTTAAAAGACCAAGGCTTTTAAATTGTCTGATGTGAATATTCAATTCTACAATCCCCATGTTTTTTCATTTCGCACCCGTGCTGTTATTACCTGGGGTCCATTTTTTAAATTTTTTTATTATTTTCTATATACTTCTTCCGATATAAATGATTTATCTGTCCGGTGTCCCATAGGGTTTTAAAAATTTTTTATTTTATAAAAAAGGAACGGGGGGAAACTCTACGGGTGATATACATATCGGAGAAATTTAATTGGGATTTCTTTGCCGATTCTTTTTTTTTAAAACAACATTTAATCGTCCCCTTTGCATCCATGCCTCGACTGAAATTTTCACTGAACCCCCATTTCTACGGTCCCCCCATTAAAATTATCATTTCGATCATTTCGAAATTGGTATCCCCTTTCGTTGAATATCGATCACCAGTCTGAAATCTATTCCCTCGAACCCCTATTACTTTGACGTATTCTCATAAAATCATTTCTACCATTATTTGGGCTACGCCCAACCTCAGAATTTCTCCAGTTTCTGGATTAAACAAAAATTTGGCATCCTATGCGCGTTTTGACTTCTTTCTACATTATCACTATTCTGTGAATCCCTTTTTTAAATTTTAAGAATACCCTCTTCGAATTTAGCCAATATTTCTTTAAAATTGTACGGTGTTCTGCGGATTGCGAACTTCCACGTAGTCCTGGGTCTGTGGTTCGAGTCTAACAAAAAAGTGATCAACCAAATTTCCCCCTTGGGGCATCCCTAGCTCTAAACTTTTCCCAATTTTTTAAAAAATTGTTAACAAAATCTGTGGGTTCCTGATTTCTTCCCTGCTGTGACGCGAAAAAAACTAGCCCCCAAATCTTTCTTATTTTTGATTGCGGGAGAAGCTTTTCTAATTCAGCCGAGCTGCGGAAACCGTGGCTGTATTTCACAGCACCGATCCCAAAAATTGGTACCAATCTTGAGCCCTTCCCCGAGATGACTTTTGAAGCCCTGAAGATTACTTGGGATTTCAAGTAACTGTATTTGATTATCTGTTGTCTCAAGGAACCCGTTACATTCTCCGACCCGAAAAATACATTTCAGGTAAATACTAAATCCTCCTGCATTACCAACCCCAAAATTATTTTTGTTCGGGGATTTGGGCAAACCATCCTGCGATAGCTATGTCGTGTTGGATCCGCGTCGGGTGTGGGATTATCTAAAAGATGAGACATTTTTTAATTTTTACACAACTTTTTTTTAAGAATAACTTAAATTCTTAAATTTTAAAGAACAACTTTCTTTAAGTGAAAATAAGCCACAAATTAAAATGAATATTTAAGTCAGATCGCACTACTAGATCACTTATCCTAATGATAGTTAATTATCTGCCTAATCTAACTTTCTATACAAAATATTACCGTTTATAAAGTAACCCTCCTACCTTGGTTGAAGACTCTCCTATTCTGCTACTTGTAGATAAGTATACTCAGGCACTATTACTCTTTCTTATAATTAATATTATTAACGAAGATGGGCGTATCCTTCTTCCTTGTGAGTAGGCCGTCTAACACTTGTTCCGAACTGTTCCGCACTAAGTTATCTCTAAGATTGCCCTCTTTCTCACTATACCCTCTATCCTTTTAAAGTATATCTTATTTGCATTTTCGCTTTGTTTCTCTTCTTGGTATTGGGTTGGAAAAGTTTTGCCATAATCGTGGCCGTCAAAGAACGTAGGAGTTATGTTAGAAGAAGAACTCGAGAGATGTCACAACTTGTTTTAAATGAGTTTTGATTCTAATTTCGTGTTTTTGGACCGCTATTTCGAGTATGCTAGTGGTCAAGCGAATGGACTCGTGACCGGCGTGTCACGAGTTCAAGCCTAGTACCGCTGAAGACCCGCCGTATAGGGGATCAATGAACGTTAAATCTGTCGAGAGCTCAAACTTCCTCTCGTTGGTGTGGTGTGGTAGTCAGGAGAGGGGGGAGCTCAGATGTCGCCCTTGACACTTGACCATCGTTCAAAATTACGAGGGCCATCGCCAAAAGACCTCGCGAATAGCTGAACAGTGCGATGCTAATATTCACTCACTCACTTGATTATGTCCCATAGATTTTCAATGGGGATTGGGGTGGTATGTGCAACTGCCGTTTACAATAAAAAAGACACCATATTTTGACGACGTGTGTTTGGAGACACTGTCCTGCTGGGAAACGAAATTTCTATCTAAACCAGTGCTTCTCAAACTTTCAATGTTTGTGAACCAATTTTCAATCATAATTCTCGTCTCGCGCCCATGACAATGCATTTAATTCAATAATAATGTTATGTAAAGCTAAATATATACGACTTTAATTATGAACCGTACAAATTATCAAGATGCGTATTAAATTTTGCATATGATAAGTCACTGTATGACGTCACTAGTAATTATTAAACTTGTTTTTAACTTATCATTGATGATAATATCAGATCAAATACATTGTGCAGCACTGATAATTTATAAGTATATTATATCAGTGCAAAAATTTGTATTTTATTTTTTATTATATCAGAATGTATTTAGCTTTGCTTTCTTTTAGTAAATTAATCATTTTTCTAAATAATCTTTAATTTTCAACTTTTCGATATGCTCGCGCACCCCAGGTAAGAATATCATGTCCTACTAGGCAAGGCCGGACCGAGACCTTTGGGGGCCATGGGCTAACAATATCTGGAAGCCCCCTAAATAATTAAAAAATTTGCCATTTTCTTAAAAAAAATTTTTATTAATTAATTTAATTTAAAATATATGAAACTTAAGGTTGTTTTTTTTTATTTTATACAATCTAAATACGTTATAAACACAATTCATAATTTACAAAAAAAACTTTTCTACACTTTTGTGCGGCAAATTCTTTTATTTGCTCATCATACATCATTTGTCATTGCTGTCCTATATTTTTTTTATATAGGACATTATAGAAACCACGCCCCTTCAAACTAGTAATGGGGAGTGTTAAAAAAATCTTTAAATGGTATATAAATTTGGAAAAAAAAAAAGTTTGTTTTCAAAAAATTTAAAATTTAAATTTAAACACTAGAAGTAAAGGTATAGCCGTTTTTTCTTGTTGGATAAACTTTTTTAATTGAACACCTTCTGGTCAACGTCATTGAAAAGTAATCAATTGCGCGTAAACCCCCGGCCAAAAGGCCTTTTTTTGATCTTTCAAATCCATCAAAAAAATTTAACTTTCTTACTATATCCTACATATAGTAAGGTACTACTATATGTACTTGGTTTCTTCTATTTAAATCAAGGATTAGCTTATCTAACGCAACAATAAGCGTGTCTCTTTTTTAAAATTTTTTTGTCCCATAAAGCTTTCTTGGATTTATCTGCAAATTTTGGGAAAAAAGTCGTCATTTATATTCTTTTTTCCCCACTAGGGCTTATTTTTGGTTTAGTCAACCCTTTTTTTTTATCTGACTCGCACACTGCTTATAAACGTTTTAAACACAAAATTTTCCCTTCCCGATATCCAAACCAGAGTCCGTAATTTTGTTAATTAAATTAAATCTTTCTAAAATTTCTTCCCAAAAATAAAATTAAATGGCAGTTTCTTGAGTTTTGTTAATTTATTAAATAAATTTATTTGCCTCTTTCTCCTCCGAAAAATGAATTTTCTCATTTTTTCATTATCACTAAATGCCTTAAGAATATTCATGATAGTACTGAAGGAGATTAGAACTCGGCACCTTCGATTCCGTTAACATGCAACTCAACCACTACACTAAAATGATCACTTCAGTCTAGAGGCTGTTACTGGCTTATATAGATACCACCACATTACCATAATTATCTTTTTGGCTTTAACAACATCGTAGTGACAAGACCATCACAGGTCTGACTTAAACTTTTTAAGGTAAATTTCAGTTTAATTTCACGATTTAGAAGTTCCCACCTATGTAATTTTAGAAGCAGAAAAGAAAACATACGTGTTGCACTAAACCAAAGAAGTTCACGATTTCAGTTGCAACCTTAACTTATTCTGCACCAGCTAGATTAAGAGAATGTGTAGAGCACACGGCGCATAATTAGTGAATTTTTTTTTCTTTTAAAAGAGTTTGCACACCATTATAATGACCTCCTGACATATACAGCAAGCACAAAATGACTGTCCCTACAATTATCCCATTTGTTTCTAAAATTTCGTAGAGAATTAAGTTAGCATAAGCCAGTGACTGCCAATCTTAATTGAATTATATCCCGTCTTTCATACACTTTTCCTCTCGAAAAACAATATCGCAGTACAATAGCAAGTTGTTCATTATGGATCAAATCTGGTGTTTAATCTATCACAATTGAATAGTACTTTGTGTGTCATCGTTATTTATTTGAGTTGTGATTGTTTTAATGATTTGGTTGCCCATGATCTCAATTATTTGCTCATATATTGTTTTTGATACGTACGATATTAACGATTTTGGTCATAATTCGCGCTGTTCATTATGTTCACGATCGAATGAATGGGTCGAACTCTGCTAACAATTCCAGGGCACACATAACTTTACCACTATGAGGAGAACGAAAAACTTCCTCGGTACCCCTCAAATTGATAAACCTCTTATAGCCAAATTCTTTACTACCGTAATAACCCCTTTGAGGTAATATTCTGTATCTTTTCTTAGTTGCTTCTGTAACTGTCTATCTAAAACAGACTTATTTTCGTTTCCAGTCAACCAAACTAACATTGAATTTTTATGTTCAATAGAATTTTTATGATTTTCTTAACAACTGTTTCCAATCACCGTTATGTGTTTCCAATCAGAAAAGCCGGTTGTGTATTGAGAATTTGTTTTAGAAAAAAGTTTGCAGGTCAAACAAAAAACACTACCAATACTAGTTGAATAACCTAACCAAGATCTTTCCAGCACTTGGCCATTTTTAAGTTTTTTAATTAAATGATTATTCGAAAATGATATCTTTTGTTCTTTGTATTCTCTTACCGAAACAGAATATATATTGTTTGGATCTTTATTTTGAAAATAACTCATTTCATGTGAAAGGATATAATCAATAAAATTATTACTTAGAGATTTAGGCCACGAACCCCCGTCAACGTATAATTCTCAAACTCATACCCAACATTTTCTAAGCACTTTTCGGTCGGGGCATTACTGATGTCATCTGGCTGAACAATATCTTTTTCAGAAGGCTGCTGGTCATCGTAATCTTGCATATTTTCATCATTAATATTTGCTTGTTGTGTTTCTCCGTTTTCTTTGGCTAAGGTTCCTTTTTTCCTTTCGCTTGTTAATGTCTGCTGCGTTTGTTATATTCTTGTTACTTTGTTCCGTTGTAAAAAAGTTAAATTTTCCTTTTCTCCAATTTAACAGTAGTTTTTGTTTTCAGCTACACTTTTATATTTTCTGCCAGACATATTTATATTGTTAACTAAGTACTTGATTTTCTAAAAATCAGTTTAAAATTTAGGTCCCTAAAGTACGATACAATCACTGTGTTTAATAAACTAAAAAAACCTTCTAAGAGGCTTTTACAAAAATAATATAGTATATTTCTAAGATAATTGAAAAAAGTACCTGAATTATTTAAAAAATAAAAATCCTTGTCTATACTCGCTAAACCTCGCCCTTTGATTATTATTATTTATTAATACATCAGTTTAAAGGGGATTTTATAAAAATAAACTTTAAGGTATTTGCCCACTTTAAATAAATATTGTTTTCCGCTGTACAGCATATCATTATTTGCTGTTGCTATCTATACTTAAAAAAGCTGACTTATTTTGAAAATCAAGACTACTTTTACATTTATCCATAATATTCGCGGTGAATCTCTCCATAGCAGGTAAACTGATTGTTATTTTTTATATCCTATAGAAGTAATTAAGTTAACACAAACTTTAAGACAACATACGCCATATTTATGGGAAATTGATGTTTTCAATCTTTGAAAAGTGAAATTACAGAAAATACTTAATCATTACTTCAATATCTACTACTTAAATAATTTAGAAATGCGTATCGGCACTTGCTTTTACTTGGATGAACAGGTGCCTATGCTGTTTTCTGCAGGTAAATGCACAAGACCTGGCACCAAATCAGTATTTTCTTGTAAGAATTAGAATTATTATTGCACAAAATAAACATGCAAAATAATGCCACTACATTTGTATACCTTGAATACTTCAGGTGTAGCTCATGATAGAGCCTCTGTCACAATAATTATTAATTTCTGCGTATTCGGTGGTAGGATTGGACGAACAAAAGGAAGTAAATTACTCTTTATATACTTTGAAATGATATATTTAATGATAAATATAAAATTATCCATTTAATTTTTAATTTTTATTTATAATGATATGTATTTTAACGATTGAAAATTCCACGAATAAATAAATAAATAATAAATAAAAAGTGTGATCTAATAGTAGGAATTGTAAAAAACACAGCACATACACACAAAAGCATTTTAGATTTATTCTTCAATGAGAATAATTTCAATACATTCTTAACACTGATAATCATTTCGTACACATTTTTCCTTTTACCTCAACAAATTTTTATTACAAACAATCATGATAATAAGCAATATATATACGCCTGTATTTTCTTTATTTTTGAAAAATATTATGTGAAATTAAAATTTCATAATATAATATATATTCAGTTTGTGGTGGATTGCCTCTCACATACATCAGTTTTCGGCAGTTAGAATGAAGATTAGCCATACCCAGAACAAATATAACTTATTAATAAATCTCAACAACCCAGGTTAGGAAATGCAACTACAAATAAATATTGGAGCAAAAGCAAGGTAAACGAGATAACTAATATTTAATTTTGAATTGAATCACTTTCTCTTAGAACGTCTTGACAATACACGTTCCAAAGATTACAAGATTCCGTTCTAAGCTATTCTACCTCAAGCCGCACTATGCCAATTTAAATATCTGATTGACCAAATCATCAACTATCAATTTTAAATAATAAGCAATAAATTAACGAGTCACTTTCGAATAGCTTTCTAATACTTTACGGTAATCTCTAACTACTGTCATCTAGCTCTAACATCTCTTTCTCGAACCTAAAAGTTAATGCTTAAATATAAACCTTGATTTTATAAATCACATCTTCTTCGGAAGAAAGTTTTCGATAAGTGTAATATTTAGTTGTCCCCAAAAGAGGGGATTAGTAGGAGCTACCATGAATATAGACCAGTTACAAGTTCATCTTCACCCATCCGGTATAGTAGTTAGCGATGCTTACTGCTATGCCGTTGGGTGCCGAATCCCACAGAAGGCATGGATGTTTGTAAATGTACTCGCTGCATAGGGGTTACACTAAATACCATCGAGCCGCAAAAGTCTTCTCGTGAGGGTTGGTGGAAGGGGGAGAAGAGGTGGGAAGCGCTGGCCATCCCGGGTGTTTCCCTCAAAATTGGAGATTGAAACCGAGCTAAATCGTTCTATCACCTGTATGGTGCTCAAAGCTACGGCTAACGACGAGGCGTCACTCAGCCCTTTGCCATGATGAATTTCACTTGGGCCTTGAGTCTGGGCTTTTAGCGATTATGTGGCATTGGTAACAACAACAAAGTTCAGTCAGTAATTTTTGTTTTATATCCTATAATTTAATTAAACAAAACAAAAAAAGATGCCGATAAATAATTTTATATTTAAATATAATTTTTTTGTCTGTTTGATTAATTTTAATTCACTTAATTACCTAATATCGTTCCTAAATCTTTTAAAAGAATTAAATTAATTTTTGCTTTTCTATATAATTTTTTTTTTTCTTTTGAAAAATTTGCCTTTTAACTTTCAATCGCAACATTATCATTTCAAGTTTTATAAGAAAGCGTATTTTATAAGCATTTGATCACTATTCATAATCGAATCACATTTAGACAGAATTTTTTACAACATCAAGTTTGAAAAATTGCTATATACATGTCATAAACGAAGATAATATCATACCTATTTACACACCTATTTCTTGTGCACAAATTCTTCTTTCTTTTTGAATATTTATACTTGCTTTTTTTTTCGAACGGAAATAGAAAAAAAAAAATTTGCAAAAAGGCAAAATCTTTTTAATAAAAATATAGCACATCAGGAAACTGATTTAGTTAAGCACCATCTATTATTCACGTTATCGGTAATTTCAAATATCACCTGCATATACATTATATTTAAATAATATCATGTGGCTTTTGGCTTAACCATGTTACCAAATAAATATGCGCATGTTCTCAAATAAAGGGGCTAATTTCATTTTTCTGACCTATAATTTTACAATCCTCTTGTTATCTTTTTTCAAATTTACCACGATTTTCCTTCTTCTTCTTCTTTTCTGTAACGTGAAGTTAAATTAAATTGACAGTTTAATTTCTAGAAAATTTAGTCGAATATCATAATATATTTCGAAAAATCTATTTACCTTTCTCTCCAGATTTATGTTTGAATCTTGAAATCTTATCCGAAAATCTGGCAAATCAAACATTTCCCAACCCTAGACAAGTTAAAAGTGTTTCAGAAATTGAACGATAGAGGGCAGCACAACCAAATTAATTATCGCGTTTGTTCCGATTGCTGATTTATATCAGACTGTAACAATGCCAATATGGCTCGCAGTTTTCAGCCTTATATAGTCAAATAATGAGATCGACAAAGTTATTTACAACCCATCTCTTGTAATTTTTTCCTCTTGGAAAAATAAAAACAATATATTCAGCCGAATAGTTTTATAATTTATACGAGAAAAATAAATAAATAAATAAAATAAAAATATTATAATTTGAAACATTAGATAAATTATAATCGCTACATTAATATGTAAGTATGTGTGAAACACGTTTTATAGCATTAAAATTGTTTCTGAATACTTTAAAAATATTATTTTTCTATAGAGTACCAATCCTGTTTCAAAAGACAGTTGACTTGGCAATGCGATTGGAACAATTTACCAAACGGTAAATGAAAACAAAATAAATATATGAATATTTAAATAATTTTTAAAAATAATAATTACGCGTATTCAGAGAATTAAACTGTGATAGTGTTAGATTAATTATGGTTAATGGTCCTTTTTATAATAAAAAAATCATGCATTTGAAAAACGAAACAAATTTTATTTTTGCGTACGTTTAGATAAGCGGATAAAAAATATCAAAATTTGAATTTTTCAAATAATTGCATTTTTCTATCCATTCATTATTTTAAACTGCAAAACAGAGTTCAAATTAGCAGCATATATTGTGTGTGGTATTGCCTCCTTTTTGCTCTGAAATGAACCCTAATTATTTTCAATTTGAGCGCAACTAATTGATATTATGAAATAACACGACAGTGTTGGTTTGGAAAAACTTTTTTTATGTATCCTATTGTGCCAGTAGGATTCTTTAAAAATTTATTTCTTAATGAATTACTTTTTCCTTTAATAAATTAATAGTTATTGTTGTTGTGTATTCGTTTTTTAGAGTGTTGCTATAACCCAATTGCTGAATTTTTGCATTCCATGGTCAAAAGATGTTGATTCATTTCTATTTTTTAAAAGAAGAGGAAAGAAAGAGCCTCCCAAAGGAATGAGAATTTTCCTCTTCCTCTTTCTAGATTTCATTTTATGCATTTCACAGCTGAATACCTCCTCTTATATCTCTCGAAAACATTCCTAATCGGATATGGATATATTATTTTGGAAAGTAAACAAAATAATAAATAAATAAAAGGGAAAATATCAGGCAATACGCCTATTAGCCCGAAAAATAATTCGAATAAAAAATTCGAAACATTGATATTTATTAAATAAAATATAAATTCAGATATTAAAATTATATTGAAATGCTTATAATAGTGAATTTACGTTCGGTTCAAAGGAATAGCAACTAGAAAAGAAAAATTCCAATATTTTATCCCAGGTGAAAAAGTATTTTAAAAGTCGATATTTCCTTTGAAATTAAAACTTTTAGCGTTGTTGGATACCTCTAATTAACCTCATCTTAATAGACATTAAATGCAATACTCAGAGGAAGAAATAATTTCCTTAATGATATCTCTAAATTACTGCACATCACACAAATCAAGAAAATTTTGTTTGTAAAAATGGTGTCTTATTTATTACCATACAAAATATAGGACCACTTGGTAACAATGGGCTAAATTCATGTGACGTCATAATCTCACGGTAACGATAATCACGTGCTTCCAATAGTCATGTGCTCCACTGTTGCCAACTTTTATTTTTTTTGCAGAAATTTTTTATTTCAAAATGTGCATTTGTCAACCATAAATACACACATAAGGTAACAAAATATTGTTCGTATTAAATTTATTTTAATTTGAAAAAGTATTTTGTAGAACCTTAACACTTGAACATCTTTTTCCAATCACCAATATTGAAATTTTATTTAAATTTTACAAGTAGAACAGCAAAGTCTAATGTCAGTTTTGAATTCAATGGAAGACCCTTAATTGCATTTATTAAGTGATTGTCCTGGTTAGTCCTGTTACCGGCCCAGTGCTGGTTTTTAATCCGTCACCAATGCAGATGCCAAATTTTGCGAAGTCACACTTTATTAAGTGACTTTATCTGTCATCATTAGGATTAGAAGGAACATTTTCGTGACTTGAGAAACTGCTTTACGGAATAGTTCGTTCTTTTTACATCTCTTCTTCTTTACACATATAATGAAATCTGTTCTATTTACTCTTAATGCACATTACCTTTATCTACTTATATGCTGTAAGTTTAGCTTCTTTAATCATTTGTTATAATTAACTTTCCTAAAAAGAGGTGGCTTGTTTGAAGGCCTCATCAGTTACATTGTGGTCGGGACACTTTTTGTTTTGAAAAAATAACTTTAATTTGTAAACCAATTTTACTTCTTTTCTTCATTTTTTTATTTACATTTAATTATTTATTTACATTCATGATGAATAAAGTATAAGTCAATAACGTTCGATCAGTGCTAGAATAGTGCTTTTCTGAAAGATGTACTTGCCATCGGAAAGTACCAAATTTGGTTCGTTGAATATAAGTCCAGCTTGAGCAGCAGCTCTTCCCAGTTACAGAAGCAAAGCAATCTCTCTGGTGAGTTTTTGGTGAAATGTTTCTTTAAATCTATCCAACTCGATGAGCACGCTTCCAGCCACACAGATAATGGACATCGTGCTGCAAAAAAGCGTTGATTCCAAAAAATATATCGATTCTATTTTCCACAAATAATCCTGAATCGGCTCCAACTTTTCAGCATATACTTACCCAGCTATACTGCTGCATATCATGATGTTTGCAACGATATGGAAAAGCCGGCAAGGAGATATGTCTTGGATTCTCAGCGAATCAGAAAATTTTGCTTTCTTCTTGAGAATGTTCCGTTGAAAAGAGGAGAGATCGAAGGACCTAAATGGGCATTCGGCAATTCTCTCGCTCAGATGCTTAAGATAAGTAATGCAATAAAGACACACATAAACATAAAACAAAGCTAAAGTGTTAGTGTATGTAGGATACATTGAAAAACTAATAAATATTCTTGTACTTACGATGGCAGTTTTTGCCCACACATTATCTATGTCATACCGTAAATTAGCAAAAATTTTGGATCTTCTCGTTTATTTGATCCCAATATAGCAAAACAACCAAAGAAATGCTAAAAATTTATAAGAGCTAAAATTTATTGCCTTTACGAATGGTGGTGGGCTATTCTTTTAATTTTCAGCAATAAATTGCAATCTGTTTCCTTTTCCACCATGTAGAATACTACCGCAACTGTTAACGCGTAGCTATATATAGGCTATGCTAACCTTCAAAATTCATCGTCCTGATCCTCTACGCTAGTAAACAGGTCTAAGATAGTGAAATGTAGTGAAATAATGAAAAAAACAGATGCAGCGCGTTTTGTCTTACTTATCCAGATGTCTATTTACGAATCCAGTACAGTATAGAAAACCGAGAAGTATATGGCACTGTTATCTGAAATTCGACTGCAAAATCTTAATTGAAATCTGTTTCGTACTTGAGGATAAAATTTGATGAATTTGACTTCGGCGCTGTTCCATTAAACAAAAATTTGCTTCAGAGATTTGATTCGAGAATAATTTGTCCATCATTACGCACTTTTTTTTTTCACTGCCTATGTAAACAAATTTTAGTAACTTATTTGCAAAAGCTAGTCTATTTAGAAAATCTCATATGTGGTAATATACAAAATCTTCTTTAACTCGATCTTGATATTAACATCAGTAAAAAGAAATTTACACATGAAATAAAGATTCCGATATTTGACGCAAGAGTTCTGCAAAATGCTGGCTTCTTTGTTACCACAGTATCCTTTAAAAAAGAATCGATTGTGTGAGGTTAATGGCGCAAGAGCCATTCAAAGTTAACTTCCTTTCAAATCCATCTACGGGCCATCAGCTACTATTACATTAGTTAGTTATGCCACAAGTCTGTTTTCTTCTCAGGTTTTCAGTGTATTTATTAATACAAAATTTTTACGGAAAAAAAGCAAATATTTTAGCAAAAGCTAATACTTGGAAAAAGTCTAGTTTCTCTTCTGTATTCAACTCACAAAAGAAAGTTTTTGCTATTATTCCATCACATGGCACAAATTGTTCATTTCTGTGCGTCTGTTAATATTCTTTTTTTTAACTATATAAATGCATATTACTGTATAAATAATACAAAAAAAAAATGAGCTCAGAACGAGCACAATAAAAGGAATTCAATTAGATTAAAATATTTTATTGACTTTCGTAAATTTAAAAAGCTTTGAATCAATAATTCTCGAATAAACGTAGTAAAGAAAAGTAAATTCTCCCCTGCAAAATAGAATGATTTCTAAAAGAAATTTAGTTCTTGGAGGCTGGATGTCTTTATTTGCACTAAGGCCATATTCGGCTCTGCAGCACCGAATTTTTAGAGTACGAAAGAATTCTAAATGCGAAAAAAGGAAGGAATTGAGTGGTTAAGCGTAAATATTCGAAATAGATAAAATTGCAAGGACATCAGGCGACTTGTACCCGCAATTTCCAAAGACATCAAAATCTATCTGAAGAACGATGAGGTCCTTTAATCGTTAATCTATGCGTATCTCTTAACCCTTTACAGACCTTTTTTTCAGTGATGGTATTTATTTTGAGACTGAGATTGATACAGGAAATTCCGTAAGCTTATAAAAGGTAGTTCAAATTCTCAAGGAAATTAGATATAAAGCAGTATTTAGATATTTCTAAAATTTAAATGCTAGCTTTCTCATTCCAATACAGTGGATATGCCACAGTGGGATATAATGTACAAAAACTTTTATCCTTTTAATGATATTTAATATAAAATTCTCAAGGGCTACTAAACTAAATACTGAATAGTTTGTCCTTATTTTTTTTTTTTTTTTCTTCTCTCTCCTTTCATATTAGCTTATTAGAAAATAGTTCTTTTATCATAGCTTTCACTTTAGATTGCTCAATTTTGTATGATGAAAATTAAAAAAAAAAGCAAATATCAATCTAATATTCATAAAAAATGGGAAAAAGAGAATAAAAGGGAAAATCTTTATTTACACACAAAAAGAAATTTCAAAGTGATTTAATATACTACTGGCACACCAACTTCACAAGATGTTTTAATGGATCCTATTAGCTACTTTAAAATCAAGAGATAATTAAAATTCATTGAACAGACAAAAGAAATAAAAAGTACATAACTACAACTTCAACTCTGGCAGGCTACTCTTGAATACAGACAACATCTAAGTCAAAACGATTGCAGGTAACACAACACTTTAAAAGTTATATTCCTCTTTCTTTGAAGATATATTTTTAAGGCTTTTCTAGTGTTTTCTGAAATTGTAGTCCAAGTTTATTGTTAATTTATTAAAGACCCCATTACTATTAGCATTATGGACTTAATAATTGCAACCACAATCACACAAGTGGAAAGGACAACATCTTAACTGAAACACTTTCAAAATTTCCACTCCTTCCAATATGAGATAGTGTATCATTCTTGACATATTTTACACAGCAATATTTGCCGATGCTGCTTCATGAGATCGTAATCTGTGACCAGCCACAGTAAGGGTGGCATTCCACAACATAAATTGAAATTTTCAACACATCTTCATAATCATTTTCATATCTAAAAGAATACCTCTGCTTTATATAAAAATCTTCTGTGCATGTGTGTATGTGACCGACTCCTCTTAAACAACTGTCCCGATTTGATGACATTTTTTGTGTAGGTTCAGTCTACAGATAGAATGATGATTTAGATTCACCATTTGGTACAATATCACAATTAGTTAAAAAGATATTAATTAAAAACCTTAAAACGTATAATTGTTTTACCTCTGTGTACTGTTTATTCTGCTGTGTGGCAAGAAAAAAAGAAAGAGTGGAGAATTTTTGCTACAAAATTGCAATCTAATTTTTCTCTCAAAATTAAACAAAAAATAATTACAGTATCAGAAAGACTGTGTTTTGCTACAATATGGCATATATCTTTATATATATAATTCTTCTGATAGTGTGTATGTGACTGAATAGCTCCTCCTAAACTGACTGGACAGATTTGAATGATATTTTTTGTGTGGGTTCAAGTGGACTTGAGAATGATTTAGATTCTGAATTCAGATCCAATATCGCTAATGGTTAAAATGTGCCAAAATTATGTAAGAGCATGATTGTGCATAAAAATAGTGGGCAATATTCTTGGAAACATGACGAGGCAGCAAACTTCAAAGGTGAAGTTGGCAACACTTCTATCACAGATCTCAATGACTCTTTTCAGACTCACCTACCCATTCAAATGTTTACGAATTTCTTTCACTTGGTTTTGACCGACTACTTAAGTCACAAGGTCAAACAATGATTTGTGGCTTAGATTTAAACCCTTGCTTTTCATATGGCTAATTATATGTTGCATGTCCAAGGTTTGGCAAGCCATTGCATTTGTTTTGTTTATATCCCTCAAGATTAACCAAAAACATTGTACATTCAATGAGATAGCGATAAATTTATTTTTAAGCATTAAAAAAATAAACCTGTTATGAAATAACTCGAGTTTTATCTTTTACCCTTTAATCAAAAACAAGTTTAGTTTCTATTCAGAATAGGTTCCATATTCAACAGTTCCTGTAAACACATACTCACATACAATGAATGGAGTGGAATTGTGGTAGCGATTTTATGTGATGATGTCAGGTATTGTAATAACTTTCTTTATAAAAATTTCATCAAAACAGTCAGATTGTTACACAAATTCAAGGATTTGGTACCGGATTTAAGGCGTGTGTTCAGGACAGGTCGCAGCCGGGACAGCTAGTATATATGTATATACACACATATATGATATAACTGTTTTAATGATTATGAACAATTTTGTGTAGTAAATAACAGCATCATAATTGATAAAAAGATACAAATGGATTTAAAATAAACATCTCAGCATGTCTGATTTAAAAGCAGACTAACTTCGGTGCAGTTTCAAAAAATTAACAACAAAAAATTTTTTTTTCCTAGAAGAATAAAATTGATTTTTATTGTGTAAATAACACAAAAAATAAGATTCTTTTCATATTTCAAGGATAGATATAATTTTGAAAGATTTTTTTTTTTGCATTACAAATTATTATTACATAATTACAAGAAACATTATTAAGAATATAAAAACAGAATAAATGCATATACAATCATATGTTGTTGATAAAATATAAGCAAATACAGATAATACTAAGCTCTTCTGAAAAAAATCGATTTTATGGTTATATTCAAAAAGTGAAAGACAAATGAAAAATATCAATCATTGTTATTCGAATTATTATTAACAAAAGAAATTGTTATAAAAATAGCATATTTTTAAATTTTAAACATATCTGTATTAACTAGACCTTTGTAACAACAAACTAAAAATATATTAATACCTAATTTGCTTTTCTTAAATGTAGTTTCTATCAATAAAATATACTAATACTGATGTACAAACAAAATATAATTCATTTAATAAACTTTTTTCAACAACACAAAATTTTTAATTCCAAAATTTTTTTAAAAAAAATGCTGCTCATAACTAAACACAATGTAATAAATTTTATATTTCCTACATAACAATAAAAAAAGTAAGCAACAATTCTTGCATATTACTAAATATTTTTCTAGAAATAATTACACTCATCACATATAGAAGAGGAGTAAAATGAGGAAGTATTTGATCCATCAAAAAAAACTCAGATAGATAATCCTTTTGAATTTCAAGAAATGTGATGCACATTTTTCTTTATACATACTACTTGAATGTAAGCTGCCCTTTATTTAATTTTAATGCTACTGAATAATTAGCCATGGCTTAGAATCGAAGGAAGAAAAATTATTCATTGGATGGGGCAATCAGAGCAATTACAAGGTTCATGTATGTAATTAAAAGTTTATAATACTCTAATAAAATAACGAGTTATTTACTTTTAATTAGTTCTCATTTTAATTTATTTTAATTCTGTAAAATTGAGATAATGAAACCATTTTACACTATTTTCATTTTTCACAAAAAATATTACTGCGGTGGGGGTGCAGCTTAGGATTGAATAAACCCAGTATATGTTTTATGATCTGAATAATATTAAGAAATTATAAGAATAGTTTTTAAGCTATCAACTCTTATCTTTTTAAAAAATAAATTTTAAAAAATCATTACTTTTTTTCTTAAAGATTAAAAATTATTTTTTTGTTACATAAAAAAATTAAAAGAACTATTTCTATATAAAAATGTAGCCACAAATAGTTCTCATTAATTACTACAATAACAATCTAGTTGTATATATTTCTCTATCAAAATTAAATACTTTTAATATAGTATCAATTTATTTATGCTTTAATAAATTGCAGAAGATCTAAGTGAGGTAAAATAATAATCAGGTACAAGAGTTGATCATTTGTATCAGACTTTTCTCCAATTTCATACATCTTCAATAGAATTATGACCTGTTCCACAAACAAGGTTTAGTCCATGCCTAGTACCTAGAAGGATATATCTGTATTCAACCTGTGAGTAAAACCAAATTATATTA
Organism: Trichonephila inaurata madagascariensis; assembly: GCA_019973955.1. NCBI lineage: Eukaryota > Metazoa > Arthropoda > Arachnida > Araneae > Nephilidae > Trichonephila > Trichonephila inaurata. The sequence goes on from BMAV01014962.1 coordinate 489,831, forward strand.
AAATATTCAAAATTCATAATTTAAAGAGAATTTTAAACACTACAATATCAAAAAAAACAGAAAACCATTGCTTAATATAGCTTCATTAAGTGCAGACCCCACTATAGTATAGATTGTAATTTGAGTAATAAATTTCAGTACTTGTTACTACTACTAAGTAGTTTGGGAAAATTTTGCATCAAATGAACAGTAGTGATTATTAGTCAAAGTGAAAGCAGCTGGTCATCTAATAGACTTTCTGATATTTTTTGTAATACTGCCAGAATTAATTCTCTTTAAACAAATACTACCGTCATTACTTTCGAACCCACATGGATCCAGGAGCTAATTATAAGGGAACTTTATTTGAAATAGATGCTCTTTCAGAGGTTCTTTTGGTGATTCAGAGGTTTCTCTTTGGTGAAAATGCACTATCTTTGATAAAATAATATCCAAAAAGTTATTGAGAATATTGAATACAATGAAGTGAATAAAAATAATATGAAAACTGCATAAAAATATGTGGTACTTCAATGCATTGACGGTTTTTGTAGTTTTGAAATCTACAATCACAACAGACATTGTGAAACTAGGACATGATTTAGGCTTTCATTTGCTAAATGCTGCCAATGTCATGCAAAGGCATTTAAACAGACTAACTTTTTGATGACAAATCTGTAATCAGCATGGGAAAATGAGCTTATGAAGAAGAATGATAAAAGTGAAGAAAATTTGCAAAAAGGAAAAATATGCACATTGGATAATTTAGAAGAGTTATTAATAGAACATACAAATAGATAGAAGAAAATGATCCAAAAAAGATGCTTTAGAACAGGCAGTACTAAGGGAAATGTATTTAATGTTACATGGCGCGTTATAAAGAGGAAAAAAAGAAACTTGGTGCAAAGGACTTAAGCTGATTTTCTAGTAAAAAAATATTTTCCTTATTCCTTATGCAAACATTCATTAATAAAAGTGCCCAATTATTTTTACTTTTCATTACTTTATTATTTCTCATTAGTTTTAGGTAAATACATACATATTTCTGTTTCAACAAAATTTGATTGGATTGAATTACTTATTTTACTATAGAAATAATTTTTTTTTATTCAATGCAGATTCACTTGGTGTTGTACTTTGAAGAACTAATTATAGGTACTAAGTAATTCTTGTTTATGCAAACTGAATTACAGAGTGAAAAAAAGTTTTAGATATTCAGAAAAGAAT
>BMAV01014963.1:1127-55457 GCA_019973955.1 Trichonephila inaurata madagascariensis
GAGAACATTTGGAAAAAAGATTATTCTAAGTTAATTTTTTGCCAAATGTTCTCCTTTTATGAAAAATGCTTCTATTATAATAATATTTTGCCTGTATATAGCTCAGACTTCTTTACAGAGGCTCAACTATGATTTTTGAAAAATTCACATTTTCAGAGTTACAACCAATTAAAACACTTATCGGCGTTTTTTTTCTTAAAATAGCTCCCCTCTGATGTCGTAAAATATGGATAAATCCACTTCTAAGCTATATATTTCAAGAATTCTAGTTGAGCCTCTGTAGAGAGGTCTGAGTTATATACAGGCAAAATACTATTATAATAGAAGTATTTTTCACAAAAGGAGAACATTTAGAAAAAAATTTATTCTAAGTTAATTTTTTGCCGAAATATTGTATTTAAATAATTTTGTCAAAATGTCCTTAAAACAATTGTATGCATGCATTCTAATTTAAGTGACACTAAATATCATGAAAATTATCCATTTATGCGCTTTTGCAAAATCTCGGTTCCGAACGTAGTCGGATACCTTAAATAAATCGATTTCTCGTCAGATGGTTTTGGATACAGCTGATTTCTCTGTGTTGTACTTTGGTTTGTTGAATTTTTTTTCCCCATATTTTATCGCTTTTTTTATTGTATGATGCAACTTTATGTTCACAGTCTAATTTCACCCGTTAGGAAGACATAAAAAACAAAAACGTAAACTATTTTGCTATGTTGACAATCCCTGAACATATAGTGGAGACAATTTTAAGAATTTCTAGTAAATACCGAAAGAACGGTATTTTAACTTGTGAATACCGGTATTACAAAATTGTACCAACTTCTCAAAATACCGGTATTGCAATCCCTATATCCAACAAACTGTAAAACTCCCTTCTAAACAGATGGGGTTTTTTGGGGGGGGGCGCAAAAAATGGCACTGGAAGCTTAGTTCCTCTTAAAGGCATATATATGTGATGAAATCTTTCAAATAAATAAAAATATTATGTAATAGAATTGTTTCATTCATGGAAACGATTGATGGAACTTTTCAACATGACTTGGCCTCTTGTCACAATTCAAAATTGGACCCTGCTTTTATACGAAAAATAAAATAAAAGTGCTCGATTTGCCCAGAAATTCCCCAAACTTAAATCCTATTCAAAACTTATAACATATTTTCAAGAATCGTTTCGCTAAGATGAATTCCACAACAAAGCAAATGATAAAAAGGGTGTACTGTGTTTCCACGATGATGAAATCAAGAACATTTATGCTACTCAAGTGGAGTTCATGCCAAGACGTGTTGAAGAGGTCATTTCTGCTAAAAGACACTTCGTATTAATATACAGATTTTTTTGGTCTATTTAAGGTATGTAATGATAAAAAGAAAAAGTCTCTTTTTTCTATTTGTCCTGATTAATTCGAACAGTATAGTATATACAGTCGGACCTCTACGTAACGAAGTCGCTAAATCACGAAAAAAAAAGTTCGTTATATGGAAAATTCGTTATACAGAGGTTCATCTTTCAATATACTTTATAAACCACATAAAACAAATTTCAAATTCATAAACACTATTTACTAAAAAAAGTAATTATTCACACCTTTTTGTAAATAAATATGTATTTTATCTTACCCATAAAAAAAAAAGAAAGAAACTGCAAGGAAAACAAGAAAAAAAAAATGTCCAGGAATACATTGTATTTTCAACATTAAAAAAATAATTTTATTTTAAAATTAATGAATTTTAAAGACATTTTCTAATTTAAAGCATACAAGTAATTTTTAAAACATACATTAATTTTATAACTAGAACTCCACCAATGGTGAAAGGGGATATCGAAGATGTTTCTAGCGAACTACATTAAAGATTGTACTTCTAGGATGAAACTCCCAGCATTCTATTGCTCTTGGCGAGTTAGGCACCTAATAAAACCGGTTCAAGATTTATGACCACCATAAAATGTTCTAATAGAGAATAACTTGAAATGTCCAGAAATACTTCAAAAATAGGGAGGAAAAAAAAATTGAACCACACAAAAAAAAGTTCATTGTATAGAAAATGCACTTACTATAGAAAGGTTATTTTATGAAGAAAATCGCGAAATGTACTTGGTTCCAGGAAAAAGTTAGCTACATAGAAAAATTCCCAATATGGAGGTTTGACTGTATATTTTGCAACTATTTCATACCTTCGATGAGTGTTACGCAAGATCACACAAGTGTATTTTAACAGTTCAATGATTACTTTTTTGCATTATATCACAGCTCTATATGTATTCTAAACTTTATTAAAATCTGTCCCATTACTATCCTTATCATATATTTCTACAATTTTTTTTTTAAATCAGGAGTAAGACTGCTAGTTGAAATTTTCATCACAGCCTGCAAGTTTATGTCACCCAACTTCCATCTGTATTTACTCTAGTTGATCTTCATGCATGCAAAAACTTTGTTCACACAAATATATGCCGACTAAAATATAAAGAACAACTTCCCTGCAAATTTCTTCCCACACTAAAATTTTTCAGCTGACAAAGATTTGTACAGGTTAGTGTCATGCCGTTTAACACTTTCTTCACACTATAATCTGACTTTCAGTCAATAATAAGTTGAAACTGTGTCAAAATCAGCAGTAATGAGATAACATTGAATTTAGGCTCTATTTTCTAAAAATCCTGAAGTGTTCTAGTGATCTCATTCTCCAAACTGCACATGATCTCAGTAAAAACACTTTCAGGTACTTGGTTTTCCTAAAAGTGGAAAATAAAAAACTGATCGTGCACAAAAAAGAAATCTCGGTTCAAAGCTTTTTCTGTCTCGACAGGCTGCTAGTGGCAAACCTCTGATGTAGACAACCATAAAATTTTCAGAAAAATGCTATTAACATATAAATGCGGCAGAAACACAATGTTGGAACACTTGTTATAAAATCCCACCCCTCAAAGGATTAGTTATACAGTGAAAATCGTTTAACATGAAACTGAGGGGACTGAAATATTTTTCAAATTAAAGGATATTGAAAAAAAAAACATATTCTACAAAATTAAGTTTATTATGGTACACTTTATTACATAAGATATGTGTATATCCATGTATTTAATAAAAGTCGTTCAAACATTTATGCAATTTGCTCTAATTTTTAATAATTGTTGATAAAGTAGTCAGCAACACCAAAACCATTACAGATTTCTGTTTTCTGCTTTTGATCAACAGCCTTAAAAAGCTTCATCTTCATTCTAAGAGAAATAATGGTTTGTTTCCCCCTGAGCTTTCTGCTACTGCAAAAAATTCTTCTAAAATATAAAAAATAATGTGAACCAAACTCACTGATTTTTACTCACACTACAATGTACTCATCACCAAATTTCAAAGCCAACTGATGAGATACGAGATGTTTTTGTGCGGCATTTGTAGAGATGGAAGGTGAAAGTAAGATAAACAAAATTGGCTCGCGTCACAGGTTATTCTGAGAGTATTTCAAAGCCAAATTAGCCTCCTTTTTATGAAACATGCGAAACCCCCTCTCTTTCATTTCCCACTCCTCTTAAATTTAGCCTGTGTGGCTAGTGTTTACAGTATTTTGTTCATTCACAAAAGGGGCCGCGATAGTCGAGTGGTATAGGTATCGGACCGTGGCTTGCCTTGTCATGAGTTTGAGCCTCGTACCACTAAAGACCCGCCGTGTAAGGTAGCGATGCATGTTAAACCTGTCGAGAGCTGAAACGTCCTCCTGTTGGTGTGGTAGTTAGGAGAGGGGGTGCCAGCTCAGGTGTCGTCCACGTCACCACCATGGTTCAAAATTACGTCGTCCATCACTAAAAAGCCCTAGTGTAGCTAAACAATGTGATGTTAATATTCAAGCATTCATTCACAAAAGGAAAAACTTTGTGTTAAGCAATTTTAACTTTATATTAAGAGAAAAAAATGTATGAAAAGTAGTTTGTCAGGACCATTGTATTATTTTGTGTTAACTGATACTTTGTCTTAAGTATTTATGTAAGTAATGAATATTCTGAAAGTTTTAGCTTAAAAGCTAAAAATTAACATCATATATGTGTTCAATACATTTTGTAAACATGTTTGATGTAAAAGTAGAATAAAATAAAACTGTTTTTTCTTAAACATGATTTTATTTGAAACATATGTTCACAGTATCATTCATAAAACTGAAAATATTAAATTAGAACAAGTCCTCTTAGCATGATTACCTGTCAACTGCTGTCAAACATCACTTTTTAAATAATATACAAAAATTTTGAATATTCTGTTTCTACAACAACCTGGAATGTGAATGTGAATTTTCACAACCTCTGATTTGGCAACTTTCCAAATCAGATATAAAATATGCAAAAGCTTAAAAAAAATAAATTGCACATATTTTGAAATGGAATGAATGGTATTATCTAAGTACAATGCTATACACATACATGGAAGAAGACAAGACCTCTGCAAGAATATTAAATGCAGACTTTCACACACAATTCCCGAATCCTTTAACATAAAAACAAACAAAATCATTTATGATAAATAGGCAAAAATTTAGAATTTCATTTCAATTTGAACTAAATAAAAACAACAGTTCATGGGTGAGCAACATGGGTTAGTACTTTTCAGAAACTTCAAATATATAGCTTATATATAAATGCATTTAATATTTAAAAAAATAAATTATAGATCTGAAATAATTTTGAAAGAATTTTAAATTATATAAGAATGTGCCAAGCAATTTAATAATGAGGATTCAATGGTTGATATATTTGCAAACAGAGAACATATTAAAAAAATAATTAGAATTTGACTAGTAGAATTATTTGTTAAAATATAAATATAATGATTCGAAATAAGCTTTGCATGGTTAAAAACTTAAAATTCAAATTTTTTTTAAAAAATAAATAAAATAAATGTATATACATTTTTCAAAGCAAAACATAAATTTTTTAAAAAATAAATTGAACCTTTCAAGAAACATTAAGTACATAGCTGATTTCCACAATTTAAAAAATAACTTTCTTCTATTTACTCAGACATGTTAATGATTTCAATCAATACTTACTTTAAAACGCATTATAAAACATAGAAACAATCATCATATAATAAACATATTTAGCTGGAAACTGAATGCATTAAAATTGCCATTAGAAGATCAATATTGAGAAACATATATACATGCCATGCTTTATTCTTCAAAAATCCCTTCACCATTAAACTTTACACAATTAACAATAACAAATCACCTACCAAATAATTAATACCCATTGTACTTTTTCCCATATTGATATGTGAATAAAAAAAAAAAAATGCCATTATATTTATGAATATCAACACTGAAATTTAAACAGAAAAAGAAAATATTACCTAAACCTTAATAAAAAATAAATATTTTGAAATTAAAAAAAAGGATATATATATTGATATTAAATGCTAATTTTTCTCAAAATTGGTTAAAAAATATTAATCTTAAAATTAGAAAAATGAAGATAATTTAACTATGCAAACTTTTCATAACAAAGAGTACATGAAAAAAACAAACAGTATAACATCTTAAAAATTACTACAGCATAAAAATGTTAATTAACAATTTTTGAAATAAAAGTAAAATTATTAATCAGTGAAATTTAATTTGAGAGACAAAAAAAAAGTAGCAATTACTAGATAATACATTATTAAAAATATATCTTTTCCTTAGTAAACAAAAGTACAATATCTGTTAAAAAAAAAGAAAAGAAATAAAGCATGGCTAAAACTTCACAGCCTCAAAAAATAGCTGATTTTTTTTATTGCAAAATATAATTTTATAAAATAATCTATAATGCAAGGCAGATAACAAAATAAATTAAAAAACAAAACTATTTTTAGCAACCTTAAATGGAACTCAGAAGGGGGGGGGGATGCTGCCTTTTATATATGTTTGCCTGTATACAAAAAGAAAAATATGTCCATTTGGATAACTATCTAATTAAGTTAAATATCTTTTTCAAAACACTAGCAACTGTAAAGAAGTATCCAAACACTTCAAAATGCCTTCATAAAAAATAATTAAACTAAGGAAAGTTCCTGAATAAAATAATAAAAAATAAACACATTCTTAAATATGTGAAATAAGTTATATAAAAAATTCAAAACAAATTCTTAATATCAAATTTCTTATTAATTCCAATATACAAAACAAAACAACGTGTGCACATATATACATATAAAGGTAAAATAACTTGCTAAGAAACTTTTCTAGAATTCCAAAAGTTATTTTTTTATCAAATACTTTACTTTCTTTAAAAATATTTATGTAATTCAAATTATGAGTTAAGTTGTCAGCCAAATACAAATAACATGGAACTGCAAAAGCTCAGAACAAGTTGTCACAGTAAAATGCATAAAAATATGTTTGATATGCATAATAATATCTAAGACACCACATTACACAATTTGTTTTAAATAAATACTGAAGACTAATATCATTTTGAAATATAGCAATTATCATTATTTACTTAATTCATTAGTGTATTCTCTCAAAGATTTTCAAAATTACGTAAGAAAAACTCATGTGTGATCACTAAAATTACATATATTTGAATGGCATCAATAAAATACTTTTGAATCATAACTTAAAGTTCATATACTATGGAATAACATATTAATAGAGAAGCTTAAATTACAAATTCAAAAAATAAACATTCAATATTTAAATGTATCACAGCTTTGATAAAAAAAACACTATAGTACATGAGAGCAAAGTTGAAAATTTTAAACCTAAGGAAAAAATTAATCTATGGTGATAGCTTAAATAATGGATAGACGACCCAACATATTTTTATCACACATTATATTACAAAATTACCTGTCATATAAAAAGGTAGACTTCTTCAAAACAGAAGGCACTGAAATACCTTTAGTTAACCATTTTATACGATCAAAACTGTCACAATGAAAAAAATAACAAAACAAAGACATTAAAATAATTTGACAGTGTACATCAAATCTGGAAATAAAATAAACTTTTAAATCAATACATGAAATCAAAATAAATATTGCTTAAAAATAAATCTGATAAATTAAGAGTAAACCTCAACTATCCAATTATACTATTCAATAAAATTCTTCACAACATTTTTCTTTTAAAACAGATATATTATGTTTTTTAAAAAGTCCTAAACATGGAGACATAATTTTACTAAGCCTCTTATTTACAGAAAAAAAAATACTGAATCCATCCACATACAAAGATGTCTCTTTCTTACGTGAAATCTAAAACATGTTGTTAAATGGTAAGGTGATCCAATTTTAGAGCTATAATTAATTCATATAAAATTAATCAAATCTATTAATTTTCTTTAAAATGCTTTTTTATTCAGAATAAGAAACTGGATAGCAAGGTTTTACTGCAAATAGTCTTTTTTAAAAGAAATAAAATTGCATAAAGTTTGAAAACGTAAATTTGAAACAGGATATCTTAATTGGATTGGCACAGTTCATTAGGTTTTGGAACTATTTGTTTCATTTCTATATAATATATATTAAAAGTATATACAATGCAATATAATAGAGAAATTTCAACAGAATTCAGACTACTTTCCTTCATCATACAAAGAAAAAACAGAGCTCCAGATTTTATAACAAAAGGAATGTATAAGACAACTTTTTTAGAAAAATCTACCATGCAAATCAAAACAATTGCTTTTCAAAAAATTTAATTTTGTATATATTAATTCTTCAGCACAATACAGAAGTATGAAGTGCAGCATTTATTAAATAATAAATCTGTAAGGGAAAACAAATGTGAAAGAAACGAAAGGTATGACTAGCAAAAAGTGCTGTAAAAACTATGGCAAAGTCACAAGAAATAGTGCAGTATTCGTAGTAAGTAATGGAGATTTTTTTCCCCTTTAATTTACAATTTTACATAGTTACAGCATTTCCATATACAGTGAGCATTGGATAAAGAGGGAAATTCTATTTACAATTTCTTTCAAACAAATAGAGCTCAGGTGAAAACGTGAACACGGAACTTATTTTAAAAACATAGGAAAGAATAAGGAAAACAGAATGAAACTAATTAATACTGTAAGTTAGTAAAACTAATTATATTAAAAATGCCAACAAGATAAAACTATTGTCATTGTATAACATGACTCCAGTTATTAAATAAAAATTAAACATGCATTCAAAATATATATATCATATTCAATGAATTCAATGCTTCAAATCCTTTCCATTGCATAAGAACAGCAATTTTTTTAAATGTATATTATATTCATCAAATACAAATATAAAGAAAATAAATTTGAGCAAATTACACAAACTAATATATGTGTGACAAAAACGAAATAAATTTCTCGAAATTCTGACTTTCAGAAATATATACTTGAACACAGATTTAACAACATTTACACCAATTATCCTCATATACACACATGCACAAAATTATCACTTGGATTTGTTTAGGATGTTTTTGCAATGCATATGCTCTAATATCCCTATTATTGCATCTGTAAGCTTACAATATAAAAAAAAAGACGAGCTTTTTTACTTTCTTATCAATTATAACTTCTGTGAATAATTATACATTTTGTCCCTGTACAAAAAAATGATCAACGATGGAGTGCAACAAATGATCAGAAGTTACAAGGAAATGATGCTTCAGAGCCTGGAGTATGGGGTGATTCACGGCCTTGTGTTAAATAGTCTTGCAAATAAGCAGAAGTGCCGTAAAATCGTTCTTGTTCTTCTCGCTGCTGGATAAATTCTTCCTCAAGCCTCTAAAATAATTTGTAGAAATATGATTCAATAAATTATGCAAGCTAGATTTTAATTATAACTACTCTAAATTTTTAAGAAAAGCATAATTAATTTCAAATTGTAACTCCAAGGTAGAAATTATATACTAGTTCATTGTCTTAATTTTCTTCATGTTCTACCTCTTATTGAAAAATTAAGTATGACTTCTGATTCTAATGCAGTTTTAATTTTTACTCAAACTAAATTAGAAGTATTTTAGCAATCCAAATTATGGGGGTTATATGCACTGCTTAAAGGTAAAAATGTTTCTCAAAAGTGTAAATTAAAAAACTAAAGGAACATTTTTGAAAATTCTACTCAATTTATAACTTTGAAATTTTGCACATATATTAACACTATATAAATAAATATTTTATCAAAGAAGTTATTCAAAGAAAATTTACAAGTTAAAATGTGCATGCATTTTTATTGTTTGGAAGCTTTCCCCACTTTATTCTATATATGAATTTATGAAAGAAAAAAAAATCTACTAGAAATTTTTTTTATAAAGAGAGAGTTCTCACCAAAATAGTACAATAAATTCACACACAAAATTGGTGATTCTACAATCAGTCAATTTTTAAAAAGTTTTAAGAAAACTTGGTCCTTTTTAACAATACTAAGATCAGAAAAAGCTGTGTGAAATGAGCCCTAGAACTAGAATGAGTTAATGATGCACCATAAAAAGGGAATTTTTTTAAAACTATATATCAATGCGTATTTTGTACAAAAGATTTGTAAACTCACAAGGAGTTGATATCAAACAAAAATATGAAATTCAATTTTTCATCAAGGTCTCTTGGGATAAAGAAAGATACAAAGGCTTTCATTATCATTATACAGGGAAATAATTTAACATATATGGGATATTAAAAGATTACAAAAGTACAAAAAATTGCACATTAAGATTCACCAAGATAAATATAAAACAACACTACATCAGTTACTAAATCTTGGATGCAAAAATAGTTTAAAGGTACAATATATTATTGAATACTAAATAAATTTTAGCACAAGTAAATTTCAAAGATAATTTATTGAATTTGATAAATGTACATACAAAAATGTAAGTTTTCAAAAGTTCTACAGAAAAAAAAAATTAAAGTAAAATTTCATGCAGCTTCAAAAAAAAAAAAAAAAAATTTTTTTAATGGAAACTTGTATTTAATGAATTAAAAAAAATGTCTTTAAAAAACAAATTCAATTACAAAATTTACATGACTTTTTAGATAAATGTTGGTACCTTAAACTATAATAAGATACTCTTAAATAGAATTTCAAAGAATAAAACACATACACATAATCAAGCAAAATATAAAAATTATTTTTTCTTAATTTATAATTACCTGTTTACGAGGCTTAAGATTTGCTTTCCATTCTTTTAGCTCAGATGAATGGTCTTCTTCTAATTGTTTCAACTTTAAAGTCTCATGTTCCATGAGCATCTTTCTTTTCTCATTCTTATAAAATAAGAAAAATGATGAAAATTTACAAAACTGACAAAAAGAACTGATATCTGAAATTTTTTAAATTTTATTTGGAAAATTAACAAATTATGCCAATCATATATCAATAGTCTTACTAATAGTCATGTATTTTTGAAAATTTTTAAATAATTATGATTACAAATTAAATGAATATGATTGGAATCTAATAAAAGACAAGTTTTATGGTTAGTAAGGAATGAAAATGCCCATCATCTTCTACAAATAAGTCAACTTTTTAATTCATGATTTTGATATTTTAAAATTTCAACATTAAAAAATACATAGGCTCTATCAACAACAACCTATCAGCCTATCTACAGCAGAATTAGATCTTGAGTTTGTATTACATCAAAATTTGCTCACAGTAGCAGCTAGTGAAGCAAAATGAAAAATTACCTGTAAATATAAACATGATACATGACTATTAGTGTAGTATGATGTCATTTTTTTATATTTGAAACAAGGCATGGAAGATGAGATGCATCTAACATTTATAAATAATGCATTTTATGACGTCTAATGCATATAGTAGCAAATATAAACAGAAAATATTTAAATGAATTATAAAAGTAAAAACAGATTGCAAATTAACCAATGAGCAAATCATTGTTAATTTTACAACTAGCAAAACTTAGTTTGAAACAAAACAATTAAACAAATCACAGAACACATTGAAATACTCACTTGCATTTGTTCAAGTTCTTTTACAGTAGATTCTGCATGTGCTCGCAGTTCTTCTAGTTGTTTTTTATGCTTTAGCTCTTGACGCTGCTGTTCAGCCTTGTAACGACGTTTTTCTCCTTCTTGAAACTACAGGTGTAAAAAAACAAAACCAAATGAGGCAATAAGTAAAAGATACTACATAATAAAGAACTACATTAAAAAAATTTAATTTAAAAACTACAAAGCTTTGATTTAAAAATATTAAGCAAATATAGAATATATTTAAGATAAATGTATTAGTCAATTATTAATCAGCATTTAAATTTGAATTAAAAATTATCCCTTTTAATTTGAACTTTAAAAACCAATCCAAATCTATTGCCCAAAAATCTTTAATGAATATGTTAAAGAATCAATTTATATAAAATGAATTTTGAAAAACTAAAACAATACTAAGATTTTTACCCAATCATAAAATTTTAATATTTTAAAATACTGTAATGAGATATAAATGCAAGTTGTATAAAAGAAATTTTATTAAATGGGAGGAAAAAAAAATTTTAAATATAGAAATTTAAAAATAAAAATTGCACAAGGCATAAAATTTTTAATAATAAAATCATTAAAACCATTTAAATTCTGCATTAAACAAATTACATGCAAATTGAAATTTAAAAATTTGCCGCTTTGCCCTTTTTCCCGTTTACAGACAAGTTTCAAATGTAGAAGAATAAAATATTGTGAATCATGAAATTAATTTCTTATACCTTTGTTGTAGCAGATGGCACAAAAAATTAGTTGATATAAGAGCTTTAAACAAAAGAAAACTTGCAACACTAAAAATTATATTTTAAATTTAATATCTGCATATTATGTATATATCTTTTTTTAAAAATGTTTAAGTAACTATAAAAGATCCCAAATTATAAAGTAATTCAATACATACAACACAAAATTTACAGAGAACTTGTATACAAATTATAAACAAAAAGATTTTTTAAGTGATGATAGGAGAGGAAAGTTTTTTGAAAAGAATTCATAGAAAAATACTATAAGACAAAAATTTTATGATATTTATAAAGTACACTTAAACTTTTCACAAGTTTTTGTTTAAATTCTCCTAAATTTGAAGTCCTTTTAATTTTTATTTTATTCTCATCAAAAGAATAATATAAAAAAATACATAAGCTTTAACCTTGCGAATTTTTTCTCTTTCATCTTCATGGGATTCAGACAAATTTGCATAACTGATACGAAGACTTTCACGAAACATAAGCTCTCTGGTTTTCATCTCAGACCGCATTCTTTTCGGCCACTGTCGTTTCTCTATTGCTTGTTGCTTTAAAACTTCTTCATCTTTTGCATCATTCATTCTTCGAATTTGTTCCAATTCCTTGAAAAAGGAAAATATTGAAATTAAAAAACACAGTAATAATGAGAAATATAAACGAAATGTTAACTGTTTCATTGAAGTTAATACCTTTTCATGTCTCACAAGCATTTGATGCCTCTGAAGGAAAAACAAATCCTTTAATTGTCGTTTAGCCAACTGATGTTTTTCATGCAGATGGCGTTCTTCAAGTTCCCAGATAGCTGCTTCACGAGCTAGAATTTAAAAAGTAATTCAGAATATAATTAATTACAAGAAACATTTATATTAAAGCTAAAATTCCTTCTAATAAGCTCAGTTTATAATATTCTAAAATTTAAAAAATACTACTAAACATCTTTCATAAAATTACCTGCACCAAAAAAAAAAAAATTCATATCTTAACATTATCATCACATTTTTAAAAAATTAATCTATGAATGATAATTCCTGATAATCTTATTTCTAAATAGTTCTCTACCCAAGTATACAATGCACATGAACAAATAGAAGAAATTGAGAAATTTAATCAAATTTCACAATTACGATTAGTTGGGGGTGGGCCGTGCTGAAATGTTCAAAAACTTAAAAATACTATAAATTTATTAAACATGCTCCCAAGAATTTAAAAAATTACTTTTATGCAAACTAAAAATAGGACAAGATAATAAGAGAATATAATTTTCAATTTTGTATAATTTATGGTTAATAGGGTGGGCTGAAATAAATTATTATATTAATTTGATCTAATATCCTGTACTTGGAAACAGCATGAATATGAGTTTCTCAAGTACAAATACTTAAATTTTTTAGTGCCTGTGCTTTAGCTATTCTACAAAATCATGCATATTTATTGGAACACACTGACACCCTTGTAAGAAAATTAATTTAGCTTATAGGCTGGTACATAATTATTTTGATTATAGAATGGACATTCAATATATATATCCTTCTTAGTAATGATACAATCACACTAAGCCATTTTACCACATTCCTCGAGTATTCAACATTCCATATTTAAAAACATTTGAAAATTATAGTATATATTCCGGTATATGACACATGTACATTCAAACTGCCTTTTTTTAAGTTTTAAGTATATTCACCATAAAACATGCACCTTTTTTTTATGAAGAAACCTGAAATGTACACATACAATGCTCTTATTTTTTTGAAGTCAACAAATAGTGTGTGGGTGGATAACAAAAGTATGGAAGTAAATTAAACTTGGCATAATTAAAAAGTCATTCGGAAAAAAAATGTAGTATATCCAACAATCTAGATGGAAAGGTCTTGATTGTTTATTTATGGATCAAAGTAAGAGTTAAGGTGAAGATGAAGCAGAATTAAGATATAATGAAAGACGAGTAGGATGAACTGTTCATATTAAACTACAAGGACTGTTTTTAAGTAAGGTCCGTTTGTTTTAAAAAAAATAGCGACAATATTTTGTTTCAAAAAACCTTTATTTTAGGATTGTACATACTTTTGCTTATTTTTCTACATAGTTGCCGAGTTTATTAATGCACTTGTCATACCTTAGAACTAAGTTTTGAAAACCGTCTTCAAAGAAGTCTGCTGCCTGTCGGACAGCCAAAATTTCACTGTTGCTTTCACTTCTTTGTTGTCACTGAAACGCTTCCCGCCAAGATTGTGTTTAAGGTACCGGAAAAGGTCAAAGGTATGGTGCATGGTCCAAAGCCTCCCAGCCAAAAGATTCGATTAATTCTCGAGTCACTCCTTGAGTTATCGTGGAGGAGCAAAACACATTTTGACAGCATGCCACACCATTTGTTTTGCAATGCTCTTCGGAGCTTCCGTAGACTTGTGCAGTAGGCATCTGAGCTAATCATTGTTCTTTGTGGCCTAAAGTCACCAGCAAAACACCGCACCGGTCCCAGAACACTGTTGAAATAATCTTGCGCTTTGACCTTGATGGAAGAGGATGTGTGTCCCGCCATTCCATCGACTGTTGCTTTGATTCCAGAGTGATATGGGATACCCATGTTTCATCTCCAGTAATGATCCCCTTCTTCCTTGTAATGAATCAAAAAGTCTAATGAAATGGCAAACCTCTTCATTTTGTATTCCACTGTGACTAGTCTATGTACCCAACGAGAACACAATTTCTTAGAGTTGAAGTCTTCAGTCACAATTTTGTACACCACCAACCAAGAAACTTCACGAAATTTCAATGAAAGAGTGGTTAATGTGAATCTCCTGTTCTCATGGATTTTTGTTTCAACTGCTTGCATCAAATCATCAGTGATTATAGAGGGCAGGCCAGAGCGTTCTTTGTCATGGATGTTTGTTCACCCATCTTTAAACTAACTTCCTGACCCATTTTCGAACTTCCCTGTCACTCATTGCTTCTGTGCCATAAACTTCTGTTATCTGGCAATGAATGTCTGCAGACAACATATTTCTCGAAGTCAAAAAACGGATAACAGACCGTATCTCACACTTGGCAGGCGATTCAATCACCTTAAAGATTTTAAAGACGCAAAGTGAACCTTACACGACTGTTACAGAGCTGGAAATGGCACAAGTGTGTTTGCAAAGGATGCTGGTCAGTGACGCAGAGACTCGTGACGCATGTGCAAATTAGGGAACTATATGCACCAATGGACCTTACTTTAAAAATAGTCCTCGTATAATGAAAGCTCAAAAGGTATACCATTTCTTTTCAATAAACAGTACTTAGATAATATAGAAATCAACTTTTTTATGCTCCTCTTTTCTTGTATTTATTTTTAAAGGTGTCATCTTTATGTCGAGCACATAATGTGCACTCGTAAATTTCGCTGTTATTTTTTGCTTTATAAGTATGCATTATATGCTCGAATATACAGTAAACATTTTGTGAGAAATTGCCGCATTACTATTTGCCGGCTGACTGAATGTAAAAATTCAGTGAATGGTAAGTGAATGAGTGAATATTAATGTCGCACTGTTCAGCGACACGAGTGTTTTGGTGACGGACCTCACAATTTTGAACCATGGTCAAGTGACGGGGACGACACCTGAGCTGGCACTCCCCTCTCCTAACTACCACACCACTCCAACGGGAAGACCTTTGAGTTCTCGACAGATTTAATGTGCCCCTACACAGCAGGTCTTCAGTGGTACTGGGCTCCAACTCATTACACGCCAGCCACGAGTCCACTACCTTGACCACTAGGCTACCGTGGCCTCCAGTGAATAATAAGAAATGTCTCCATTTCCAAAATAACCTGAACATATCACATGCCAAAGGATATTTATATGAAAAGAAAGTAAGGTATCAAATATGTGAGCTGCTAGTGATATTCTTATATGTATCCAAATTCTCTTTCAGATATCGAACATCAAATAGCATTCTTTTCAATACAAAAAAAAAGTCTAAATGAAAAGTACATTTTGTACTTTGTTTTAATGTGAAAGACAAAATGACAAAATATTGTTCATTTTTTAATGTCTTTTTCCTTTTTGCGTGAACAAAAAATATTTACAGTTTACAAATTTTAATTCATTTTCCCAGCTCTCCTCATATTCTAGATTTTTCATTTGAAGCATAAGTGAGTGAGTACAAGTAAAAGATATTTTTTTATTTGTATTTAATTTGTTTGTTTTTCCTAGGTGAAAAGCAACTTCTCTAGGTATAGCAAAAAACAGAGAGAAAAAGTTTTCATCCCATCCTAGAGGGTAATGTTTTGGGACTTAGTAAAAAAAAACTTTGGTATAATTCATCAATTAAAAGACAAGTCATAAAAACCCAAGACCTGATAAATCATGAGGGGTAAGAAATCAAAGGAAACTTTTAAAATCTTCCATACCTCGAAGCAGTTGCTGTTTTTGTTGTAAGAACTGCCTTTCAAGAAGAGCAATTTTTTCTTTATGACTATCACTCAATCGCTTCATTTGCACATCATGGTTTTCATTCAATCTCTCAATAAACTGCCGCTCCTACAATAATAAAAAAAATACATCAATAAAAACCAAATTCATGTGACCAATGAATGAAGACTTTATAAAAAAAAATGAAGACATGATTACTCTTTCTATATGATCTAATTCCATTTGTTCTTTTCGCACTCTCATCATGTCCTTACGCTTTTCTTTAGGTAAGGTGTCAATTTCTTGCTTTAAAAATTTAAATTCATTTTTCAATGATTCTCTGAATGCTTTCATTTCCCGCTCCTGAAAGTAAAAATCAAAATTTTAAGAAGTTTTTACAAAAATATTTTTTAAAAATCATTATAATTAATACTTACTTTAAAAAGGCAAGATCAAAAAGTAAAAACTTGCAATAATTTTAAAGATTAAATTAAACTTAAAAAAAAAAGTGCATTTTTTTACATACAAAAATACATATTATTCTCACAAAAAATATCTCTTAATTGTAAAATCATGATGTAATTAGAGAGAAATTTTTATAATCTAATATCTAAAGGAGAACAATGTAAATAAATTTTAAAAACCCTTCCAATGATTATACAGTTTTTAACAAAGCAAATATTTAAAAATAACTTTACCTGATCAGCTCTTATCTTTTTTGATGCAAATTTTAAATCCAAATCCTGCTGCTGTTCAGCTTTTTCAACTAGCTGTTTTTGTTGTCTATTTAAAGCTTCCAGGTCATTATCATAGTTTCTCACAAGAATCTATAAACACAATATTCATTGATTAATAAATAGCACAGAATAAATTCTTACATTCTTTCTACCACAAGAATCTAAATGACTCAAGTAAAATTATCCAAGAACTTTTCCCAAGTTTTCAACATTTATAATTATTTTTAATATCCTGGTGATTGTTTTAAAAATGAATAAAACTTATCAACCTTTATAAATAGATTAAAATCTTTCAAAAGCATTGACTTATTTTAAAAAAAGTTCTTGTGATAACTGGATGGTGATGTTGAAATCTCAATATAAAGGAATCAAGATATTTTAGAAAGAATTATAATGCTACATTTTTTATAACTTAAGAAAATAGTTTTGATGAGACAAAATAAGGATAACACATTAAATTTTACTTAAGATCTTATGTAGATCATACCAAAATAAACTTCTTATTCTTTGTGTTTAAACATCACTTAAGAATTAAAATATTTTTTAAAAAAAACTTTGAGAGGGACTTTTAAAGAGAATACAAAAGAAAATCTATTTTTGACTGTTCCTCTGGCTTGAAACAAAATAAAAAGAATTAAAAAGTTAAAAGGAAGAAAAAAACAGGACTATTAATAACATTTGACATTTTTATGTTAAACATGCATTTATTTTCAAAATTCACTGAATTTTCATAACAATCTACAATTGTTTCTCAAATAAGATTTGCCGTTAAATATTTCATATGTCTATGAAATAAATTCATGTTATCTTAATTGAAAATAATTGATAATCTTTTTTTCTGCAATAAAACTAATTTCAATATACAGTAGTACCTTGAACTTATGCGATAAGTGGGACTAAGCGATAACTGCGTAAGTCGAATTCACATAAGTTAGAGTATAATTTTGCATATAAATACATATCAATTATTTTTTGTTGGGGCTAGAGATAAAAGAGAATAATAACTTTAAAAAAAATATTTAACAAAATCTAGATAACACAAATACAAAACCACAAACCAAAGTTATTATGATGTAGAAAGTTTTATAAAATCTAACAAGTAGTCTGCCAGCTAAAAGATTATTTTTTCTTTTGCAAAATTTCCTCATGGCATGCTAACAAATTTTTATTTTGTTGAAAAAATACTCTTTGTTGGAGTACATATTTTACAAAATTTGTAACCCTTTTTAAATTAAACTGAGGCATTTTGTCAAATTCCCAACCCTCGTTCGATCTTCCGATTGAACTGGGTCTAAAGATTCCAAGTTTTTCAATGTCTTGCTCTTGTTTATGGATTTCTGTGAATTCATCAATAGTTAGCTCCTAATTGGAGGAATCCAACAGTTTCCATCCATCATCACTATCCACTTCTAAATTTATAGGCCTGACAAGATTAACAACTTCTTCAGTCACTAAATTTACTAAACAGGAAACTGGGAGTGAGTAATTGAGTTGTGCAGAGTTAAAAAAAAAAAGACAAATCAACAAGATTTGAAAATTACACAATTCCAGGTTTGTGTAAGTCAGGGTAGCATAAGTCAAGGAATAACTGAACTTGTTTTCTGAGCAATATGTATCATTCATAATTAATTAGTCATAGCAGTAGACAGAAATTTTTAAAAATTAGTTACTAAATAACTTAAAAGATTTCAGAATCTTAACTTTTTTTAAAGAACTTTAGAACAATTAAGATTTTTAAATGGTATAGTTCTTATAAGTACATACGTAATAAAAATAAAAATTTACATAATTGAATACTGAAGTATTTTGCACACAGAGATATCATTCCCATTCCAAAAAACTGTGATCGTTCTTTTTATATTAATTTATCTGGTACACAATATTTTTTTTCATAACTCTTATATGCACCATAATAGTGTTATTTTTTCAAAATTTTTCTTCTGATTATGAGAGAATGGAACAGAATAGAATAGAAACAAATTTACTTCATTAGAAAAAGTTTTCTTGTAAAAACCAAGATAAATAATAAAGCATCAAAATAAACTTTTCTGCTTCTTAAAAGAAACTCATAATATTACAATTAAAAAGAATTGATTTGATATAGAAACTAAACTTTGATAACAAAGAAATACAAATTAGTAAATACCATCATCTCTTGGTCAAATTTCTTCTCTTGTTGTTCTCTGTTAAACTGAGCTTTTAAAGCTAGGTCTTGAAACTGTTTAGTTTCTTGCTTCTGTAACATTTTTAATTCTCTAAGCTCCTGCTTCCTGAAATCAAAAAATAATGTCAGAGATAATCTACTACAAGATGTAAGATAATAAAATGTAAGACATGCTTGCTTTTTTAATAAATACGAAACATGCATTCAATTGTAAGATTTCTTTTTTTTTTTAAGAAAAAAAAAACATGGGTGTATGAAAATTATTTAAACTACAGCACTACTATATTATGCATGCATAAAACACATATTCTATGATAAAAAATAAATACAGGAATACCTTGCTAAGTGCAGATTCACTCAGAGTGAACCCAATATAGTATGGTATGGTTAATAATTTGATTAATAAATTTCAAGTGGTACTGACTGATTATTACCCAGTTTGAAAAGAGTTTATGCCACAAGATGTTCTCACTAAATAAAATTGTCAAATGAACAGTATTGAATGGTCCAAGTCAAGCATGAAGATTAGTGTGTGTGGATGAGTAAACTCAATCACCGAGGGAAAGGACTTGTGGCACATAAGGTCCATAGAAATAACTTACCTTCAGTCTTTATGATAGCCTGAACAGTTACATCAGTTATTTCTACCATCTGTTTTGTCATTCATTTTTCTAAGAAATTAGTACACTTAATATTATTTCTTAGATCATTCATAATGAAAGAGAAACAAAAATTAGGCCATTTTTTAAACTTAGACAATTATTTGAAGCATTATCAATGCTGCTGTGCAATTTAATAAAATAGACCCTCAGTTTCTTGATAACGAATCTTCTGACAAAACAAAAGAGAAATGAAGAAAATGAAAGAAAATATGCAAACAGAAAAAACTTCAAGCTATTCAATGCCACTGGAAGAGCATGTGAATGCATTGAAATTATCCGAATGAAAAAAGGAGCCCTTGAACAAGATGAAAACTACAAAATTCTATCTATCACATGACGTATGGAGTGGGATTTCCTTTTTCATTAATTTAAGATAATTATACAAATATTTATTTTACCAAAATTTTATAAACAAATTACTTATTTTCTTATAGAAATAATGTTTTGCTTAATGCTATATTTCAGGGGAACCAATAAACCATACTAAGAGAGGTATTCCTGTACAATACAAATTATATTTTTTAATTTGAAATTTAAAAAAAGCTGTTAAAAGATTAAAAATATTTTATTTATTAGTTACAAAAAAAATAATAAAATAATTTCATAGTAAAAAATATATATATTTTGCAATGCATGAGTTAATACAGCAAAACTTCCCAAGTTGATCTAATTTGTGTCCCCTAAGTACATATGTACTTGACGAAAGATTAATCTTTGAAAATGTATCCTATAAATTGCATTAAAAACTATGAGAAAAATAATGTCCAATACTTTATCATCTAACCATTTGTATTCACTTTACATCATGATACTGAAGTTATTAGTTATGCTCATAATCATGTTATTCTTTAGTTAAATCTTTCATTTCAGCACACATATATTGGATAAGGTCAAGCATGCAACTATTTACTTTGTGCTATTTCTTACATTATGAAGGACTTGTTTGGATTGTAGTTACACCACTATTACATATCCACAAAAATAAGTACAGTTAAGAAATTAAATAAACTTTTGAGATATAAAAATCTTAAAATGAGAAAATTTTAAGTTTCTTCATATTTTGGATCTAATAAACTCATATAAAGGTTTCAAAAAGTTCATCAAAAAGTCCTATAACTTAACAAAAGCTTCAAAGACAACATTTTTAATGAATAAAATAGTATATAAAGAAACAATAAGCCCCTTTTCTCTCTACTAACAACCCCTTTTTATAAAGTGAACAATTTGTGTATGTATGATCAACTTGGAAATTCTACTGTATTTTAAAAATCATTATTTTTAAAAAATAATAATTTTATATGAGTGGTTGAAGAGGTATTTAAAAGTTACTGAATTAAAATGAAAAACAAAATACATAAACAATCATGCAAAAAAATCTGTAGACATCTGCATGCAATTTCATGCAACCAAATTGATTTAAAAACCATGATTAATTTAAAATAATAACCAGAGTCTTATTTTCCAGTTTTCAGGCAGTAAAGCAGCACTGATCCTATGCGAGCATGAAAAGTATAAAAATATTCAATTCCTTTTAGATTAAATATATCAACAAGTTTTAGAGAAGTTAATTCGGAGAAACATTACAATAAGTGTATGTATTAAATACTTTACATAAAAAATAAAACATTGTTACCATTACAAAGGGTAAACATAATTTTAAAAATTTATGAAAAAAAAAATTATGCTCTTACATTTATATTTATTTAATTTCTTTCTTTCTTTCTTTTCTTTTTTTTTTTAAATATTAATAACATTTATTCTATTTACTTGTTATAATTTTGTAATAAAAATAAAATTTAGAACTACTAAAAAAATGAACTCAAATTAAAAAAATTTTTTTAATAAGATATAAAAGAAAATAAATAATGTTAATATAAATACATAAGATTGAATTATGTAACTATTATCTTTTGGATCAGTAAATATGCAACTATGCAACAGAATATTAACAAAGATTTAGACACAAGATTATATAACACACACCAAAATCTTACTTTTTACACCTTCATACCATACCAACATTTTGAAACATGGTTAAATATAATGTGTATTAGTTTTCATTCTTATTCAAGAAATAATTTTAAATCAGCAAATCATAGTGATTATAGCTAGCTATGTTACCATACTACGAAAATCTTCTAAAATAGCATAGTAATTAATATTTTGTACAATACATTAAAAAATAATAACAAGCATTAAGAATGTGCATATCCTTTCATAGTATCAACCAATTAAATTTCGAAGTTAACAAGGATTTAAGTTTAAAAACCATTTTGCAGATTATTTAAAAAAATTAACAGAATCTGAAGGCTTTCAGAAGTCAAATAAAGAATAAAAAAAAATTTAATTGAAATACAAAAGCAAATGTTATAACTGAAATATAATTTTAATATTTTAAAGAAAACATTAACACTACATACTGAATTCTCTAATGATTTTAATGAACAAGACTAGTTTTACCTCAAAATGTGATCTTCTTTTAATGTTTGTTCATCATCTTCATATATGATTTTACTAGTTGTAGTTGTAACAACAACTCCATCAACCATAAATTTTCGAGTCTTCTTTAGAGTTTTAGGCCTTGAAACTTTAGGTTTAGTAGCAACTCCATTTAATTTTCTAGTTTGATTATTGGAAGTACTAGTATACTCCTACAAATATAATAAAAGAAAATAAGTTTTAAAATACAAAATAATAACAATGTAGATGCTACAGCAGAATTAATTTGAAAGGACTCCAAATTACTCAAACTTTCAACAAATGCAATTTAAATGCAAAGCTTTTTCATTTTTTTTTCATGTTACAAAATCTCATTTAAAGAGAGCTATTATTATATAATTATTAAAAAAAAATTATACCTTTTTCTTTCTAAGTGTTATTTGATTCTCTTCCTCATGACTCCTGTTCTCTTTGTCACTACTACCAATACTGTCTAATGTTGACACACTCTCTGAGTCACTTGTCACCTTCTTCAAAGATGAACTTTTACCATTCTCAGAGGGTAGTGGACAAATAGAACTGTCATCAGATGATACGGGACATGTGGGGGATGAGGCTGGTCTGGAAGGTGCAGGGGAATGTGGTGGAGATGGATAAGAGGGGTCTTTTTTTAGGTTGACACTCACTCGAATTTTCGGCTTCTCTTCTGAAGATGCTACTTTCAATGCCTGATCATTGGAAGGCTTCATGTCCTCATGACTAGAGACAGGTCTACTAACAGAGTTCACCACAGTTGTTTTGGGAGTCTTATCACTTATCTGAACAATGGGTTTGTTAAAAGAATTATTATCTGCCCAGTCTGAGGTTCTCACCACCACAATATCACTTTTGGATAGAGTATGAGTAGTTGGTGTTTGAAGAACAACAACTTCACTGTTCTCATGAGGTAAAGAGTCCACATCTGTGGATGTAGTAGTTGTACCTTCTACACATATAGATGAGTCTTTTACTTCTTCAATATCACCTATAGTAACAATTGAAATGTGACTGGAGTCCAAAGAAGAAAGGGAATTATTGCTCTTCATCATATTTGATTCTTCAACAATACTGTGACTTGATGAGATAGTAACTTCAGGACTATCAGGAGTCAATGTTTTTGGTAATGTGTTTACTGACCTGAAATAAAAAAGAAACTATCATTACAAAACTATAAGTTGAAACTTATTTAAGGGGACATGGTACGATTTACGCAAAATTTTTTAATTTAAGTATTTTTAATATTTTTTGTGTTGCCTCCTATGTATGTATACTGTTAAACATATTTTGTGCTCAAAATTTCATAAAAAGCTAGCCACGTAATTTTTTAAGGAAAAAACTTGAAACTTTTGAAGTGATTTTAAATGCTACTTCTCCTACAAAAATTGACGTACACGCATGAAATTTGATTTACAAGTACGTCAAACTATGTATAATAAAAGTTGGTATGGGTTTTCCGTTAACTTAATTGGTATTCTTACAATACTTCTTTTTATGAATGTTTATTGAAAATTCCTTAAAAAATGTATAAATTCTGAGTTTAATTATTTTAAAAAAAATAAATATTGCTTTGATTCAAAAATGCATACCAACTTTTGTTACATGTACTATTGGGAATAGCTAAAAAAATTTCAAAGCATTAGGCGCAATAGAAAAAAAGCCTTAGCATTTTAAATGAAGACAAAATAGTTATTTTATCTATCTGAGATACGGCAGTTTAAAGTTTTGATTTGCCATAGGGATGTGAATAAAAACGAACGTAAAAGCTATCATAATTCTGCGTTTTTTTTAAGTTTAGAGCTTTCAAATTTTGAGGTTATAGAAAAATTTATAAAGAAAAATTTAGGCTAAAAAAATTAAATTTGACTTTTTGACCGATTTTGGTCAAGTGAATCGTACTGTGTGTCCCCTTAAAAATGGTGTATATCATACATCTTCTATAAAGTTGAATTCTTCAATCCATTTAGGTAATGAGTAGTTTTACTTTTAGAAAAATTATGGATTACTTTTCTTATTTCCATTAGTTCTTCAAAGTATTTTAAATGACTTTGTTATTCTATTTAAATTATTTTAATTATCTAAATTTAATTAATACATTTACTGTAAAATAAAATACTTTCTTAAACAAAACATAAAAGGCAAAAAAAAGAAACATTTTTATTAAAGTTAGAGAAAATTTTTTAAATAAATTTTTTTCTTTTCCATTTTATTTAAGCATGATATTATGAATTATATGAATAAAACCGGATCTAATAATGGAATTATTAGTTTCTCTGTTAGAATAATCTGTTTTAATAAAAGGGGGGAGGGTCAAAACAACATTTTTTAGCCACCAAAAAAAGATTTTTTTAAAAAAAAATGGATCATGATATTACAATGAATGAAAATAAAGAATGACAAAGATGCTGCAGATTTATTACAGAAAATCATGCAGAAAATATATCTTCATAATGCACAGACATTAAAAACATTTAATAAATTTACTAAAGTAAGATATGTTTTTTTAAATGTGTATACAATCTATGTTATTAAAGTTTGAGATTAAACAAACATATCTATCCATCCATCCATGTAAGGCTATCTTCACACAAACAGCTGAATGCAAAAATTCATCGAAGGTACCAAAACGGGAAATAATCCGAGAAATCCATTTTGACCATTTAAATTCCAAATTTACAAAAAAATTAAAAAGATACTAATTAGAAGCATTAAAATAAATTATTGGTCTATCCCAAAGCGCCATCTACCGTGCACTCCAAAAGACAGCAGGGGAAAGATTTCCCACATTTTTAAAACTACCATCTATCCTTCCATACCAAAATCAGTTGAAAAATCAAGAATCAAACAGATTGTTTATTTCACCAGGACAAGGTATATATATTTTTAACCAAAATAATATGTCATATTTTGGGAGGATTTTTATACATAACAAGTCAATGTTGATGCATTTTAATGGACAGAATGTTCCAATCATTCATTATCTTTTTCTCAATGTTGAGATCAATCAAGCACATCTGTTAAAAAGTGCCTACTTTGTTCTCTTAGACCCAATAACTTAAAAAAAGTAAGATTTGCAAAACTTTTTTTTATGAATTTTTGAAAATTACTCAAAATTTAATTTAAACATTTAATAATTTTGCAACTTCTGAAACTAACAGCAAGCAACTTTTTTCCCTGTGTGTCAAAACCTTATTATCTGTCTTGCCTAAGGATTGAAAAGTTTACTTGAAAATTACGAATTTTAAAAATTTGTGTTTTTCATTTAATAGTCTTTTTGAGGTTTTATTGAAGCAATTTCTTCATTACATTTTTTGCTCAAAAATTACTGTTTTGTTAATGAGTGAAATTTGGAAGCTTTAACTTAAAAATTGAATCCTTAAAAAAATAATTAAAATATCAATATATCTGCAAATTACATGTTCACTTATTTTCCTTTTAAATGTCAGCAAGGTCCACCATCCTTTCCAGTCTAATTATAGAATGGAGGGGAAAGAAACCAGTCGGATAAAGAAAAATACACTTTTTTCTTTTTAACAAATTCTATTTCAAAAAACCTTAATCAGGATGTTTATTTACTTTTGTGCTTCTGAACTAAATTTTTGTCTCTCTTCTTTGTATTAAATTTTGAAAAATATTGTATTAAACTTTGTGCTAATCATGGAATGACATATTAGTTGAAATAGCTCATGCAATGGTGGGTTTTCTTCCTCTTTATGTGTAATTTTATATTCAACAATTATTTTTCTGTGTGTGTGCTTTTTTTTTTCATTTTAACTTTGTTTTCCTTATCAGAGATAGCATACGCAATGCTATCATTATCAAGGTGTGCAATTTTGAAATTTTTGCTTTAAAATTTCTCCTTTAAAATAATTTAAAACTTTATTGAGCCCTCCATATCCAAAAGAATGCCCATATTTATTTTGCATTCAGTAAAATTATCCTCAATACTTTCAGTTTAAAAATAGAACAGAGGGGAAAGAAGCCCATCTAATAGGGGACAGAAATGAAAGAAATTTTGAAAAAAGAAAATTTAAATGACACAAATATAGAAATTATCAAGTGCTGACATTCAGAGAAGCAAAAAATTCATATGCTCATGAGAAGAAAAGAAAAAAAAGAGGAAAAAAAAATTTATATGCTTGAAAATGCCAACTATGCAGCTAGAAGAGAAAATTTATTGGTTGTAACATTCAAGATATCTTGAACCAGCATTCTAAAAGACATGTTGGATGGAGAGCAGGAAAATGAGAGTAGCAAGGAGGACACTTTCAATGTTATTTTAACTAATGTTAAGTGTGCAGAAGCTATCCTCTTCTAATTACTTTTTTTTATTTAAATTTTCTTTCTTAAATGCTTGTGCCATCACTTTTTAAAAATTAAATGTCTCAAAATATGAACTATGCCTTTGTCTATTTTCGTTTTTAACCTGGATGAGGACTGAACCTAGCCCCTTAAGAGTTACAAACCTAATTACATTAACCCAAGTCTTAAAATATATTAAGCAAAATCCTTTAAATAAGTATGTTTCATAATTTTCATAAATTATAAAATTTATACCTTTAATAACTTCAATGTAATAGAAAGAAATAGGAAATATACTAACCAATTAGATGCAACATTTTGATTATGTTCTTCATCTCTTGTATCTTTCCACTTTCCACTGGATAAATTATCATCATCTGTGGAGGAACTATTTTTTTCATTTGCAAAATCTTGAAAGGAAAAATTACATTAATATTTTTTTTTTAAATTCAGAATTTTCATACATTTACAAATTATAATATATTTTAAAACTATTCTGATGTGTAAAAATGATATTTCATTTTCCTAAAATACATTTAACATAAGAATAATTTATGCATTTAAAATTTTAAAAATTACTTAATTCACTTTTAGTTTTAATTGCCAATTTTTTTAACTATACAATTACTTCATATCAAATATCATTCAAGGAAATAAATATTTTGAGAAAACAAATTTTAAAGACAATAGACAGATAAAATAAAACATTTAAATAAAATGAAAAAACAATTTTTATTTCTTTAATTTAAAAGGGCTAACTTTTACAAGGTTAATATTTAAATGTGATAGTTGCAACAAATAATTCTAAATAAGTTAACTTACTAGATATAACGATAACTTTGCTTTCAGGCATGTTGGAATTTGTTTTATTTACCGAATCAATACAACTATATGGCCTATTTCGAACATTATCTTTAGGTGGCACAGGAGCAGCTGGTTTCCTATGAAACACATAAAACCAATAAGGATTATAGATATCTTTATTTTTCCAGTTCAATGAATGCCATTAAAAAAATGCCTGATCCCTTAAAAAGGAATTTTAAAATTACTTATTTGTAACAGGAGGTTGGTTGTCAAGTAGTGAAGGAGTACTCTGAGCTTTTTTCAAATTCTCCTTTGATATATTTGATACATCCTCTTTGCTTTTATGTCTCTGGAGTAAACTCTTATCTATTTCAGGTACTTTTGGTGCAGCTGGTTTAGTGTTTTGTGGTTTAGGAATTGGAGTAGATGCATCTGTTATATCACTGTTCCGCTGGGTAGATGATTTCAATGATATGCCTACAGAAAACACTGGATTAGTACTTTTTGCTTAATCAATAATAATTTTTGAAAAATAGAAACTCATTTAGCATACATTTTAAAACACACATTACAAATATCAGATTTCTTATTTTCTAATCTTCACAAACATGACAGATAAAAAAATCACAAATATACAAACAAAAACTCTTCAATCTAACATTACAAAGTGTAAAATTTTGATCCAATTAAAATTTAAAAATATATTTTAGAAATCAGATAAAAACATTAAAAAAATCATGATTAAAAAGTTGCTTTCAATAAAAACTATATGCTTAAACTATGGAACATATATTTCATGTATAAATTCTTTTAGATAAAGAAAAAAATTAATCCATATCATTAAATTCTTATTCCCTTTAAAATGGCAAGAATGATTTACCATCGGTTTTTGAGCCTGAGGTATCTGAAACATCACTCAGATTTGATGCGCTATCAGCAGTGGCCAGACTATTAACACTCATGTGAGATGATGACA
Organism: Trichonephila inaurata madagascariensis; assembly: GCA_019973955.1. Classification (NCBI taxonomy): domain Eukaryota; kingdom Metazoa; phylum Arthropoda; class Arachnida; order Araneae; family Nephilidae; genus Trichonephila; species Trichonephila inaurata. The sequence goes on from BMAV01014963.1 coordinate 29,345, forward strand.
GTCGAGACGGTATCTAAAAATGCAATATCAAATTAGTTAAATGACAATATTAAACAAAACAAAACTGAGCATTTTATAATAAAAGGCATTATGCACTGTAATCTGAGCACAAAAGATAAATTACTTCATGATCATCATCTTCTTCAGTAACTTCTTCAACAACTTCAGCTTTATGTTCTTGAATAAGTTCTCTTAAAGGTCTACTATCTAAAGCTGAAGTTATAAAAGGATGCTGTAAGGAAAAAATTCAATTAATTTCCACATTTTCTCTAATCTATTTGAATTTTCATAATATTCTCATTGAAACTTAAAAATATAATAAATCTGCATCTGAAAATAATTCTAGAATAAAAAATAGGGCTCCTTGAATATAATTAAAAATAATTGATTACTTTTTAATTGAATTTTGCTCTCTATTTTATGAAGTTTGAATTTCTATTCTTTTTTATTTTAAGCAATATTACATAGACTTCTAAAAAAAGTAAAACATGTATTTCAAATTGTGTTGCTACAAATCCTATGTCAATTCAAACAAAATGAGCCTTTACAAAAGATAATATCAGTAACATTGAAAAACAAAAATTTTATATTTGCTACTCATTTCTAAGTAAAAATTGGCTTTATAAAAAAGCATAATTTCCCCTTAAAAAAATAATCTAAATTTTAAGTTTAAAAAAAAATTGTTTCATCAAACTTTTGACTTCCAAGATATTGTTGGTATGTCAAGTAGAACATGTTTACACAATTCTTTCAGAAGGAGAGCCAACAGATAGCTGGAAATCAGCTTATCATATCAAAAAAATTATCATTAAGCTATGACAAAAAAAAATTGTACGCTTTAGTACAGTTTGCTAAAAACAAAGTTACTTTAACAAATATAATACTTAAATACTCATGAAAACTTATGATGTCCCCTTTTTACTTACATCTATGAATTTCAATCAAAAAGAGCAGATTTATCTAAATTAAATGGACTTAATCTTCAAATTTTTTAAAAAACAAAATTAAGTCACAAATATAAAAAAAAGTTATAATGCTTGTTAAAAACAAAAACTCACTGCCTGAAGGTACCTGAAACCCTAATTCAGCACATGGGTTAATTAAAAAAAGAAAATCAAAAATCATGCTTTCAAAATTTTTCTTAAATAAGTCAATGATGAAAAAGAAAAAAAATTCACCAAAAAACATATTTAAAATTTTTTGGTGGCAATATGCTTATGACTTCTTCGAATCATCAGTAAAGCTCGTTACAATTTTTTTTGGAGAGATAGAATCAACGATATGGATTTGTATAAAGGATTAGCATTCAAATTTATATATATATAATAATTAAAATTAAAAACTACATACTTCAAGTAAATCTTTTGCACTAGCTCGTTTCTGAGGATCTTTCACAAGGCATTTTGTTAAAAAATCACTGAATTGCTTTGACCTGTAATTTTATTCATAGATATTAAAAATGATATATACAATATTTTAACAAAAAGGAATGTAATGCAAAATTTACTCAAAATATCCTCAATTTAAACTATTAAAAATCTGAATTTAGGATACAAAAAAAAGTAATACTGATTTGCCACAGAATGTTAAGTATCTATAAACCTGCTGTAAAGTATATATATATATATATATATTACTTATTTCCCATACTATATATTAAAACTATTTTTTCATTTTTTTAAGGTACTATATCCTTATGAATTATACTGTAATAAATATGATGCAAGAAAAACTATGTAAAAATATAAAATCTAGAAATAAATAAATAAATAAAAAAGCATGCATTTAATAATATATTTCAATGAGCATGCAAAATTCTGCAAAGTATAAAAAAAACTAAGCATTTTCAAAAGAGTTTGATTCAAATCAACAGATAAGATAAAGTATTCCTAAGAATATGCATTTATTTCTTTGCAATTAAAAAATGAAACAATGATGAGATTTTAACAATAAACACAGGAAGTGACAACTGCTATGAGTTCAAATACATTCTAACTCAAAAAATAAAGAAAGAAAAAAATGCTTAAAAAAAATTAATGAAATTTTTACAGTTTGTTGAACAGAAGAGGCACTGTGTCCCACAAAAAGTAAGAGGAAAACACATCAATTAGCTTTCAAATAAATGGTACAAACAATGTCCCTAACTTGTACTAAAAAATATTAAGTTGCAAAAATTTATTAGTAGGATGTGTGACCCCTCCACATAAGACACAGGCTTGAAAATGATGATTCATACCTGCAAACAAGTTCTCAATCATACTTTGCAAGATCTGTGCCCATTCTCGAAAACGGCATATAGTCCAATCATTAAGTTTCAGGGCGGATTGCAAAGAACAGAAAGACATCTCCCAAGCATATTCCAGACATGTTCTTTTGTGGACTAAAATCTGGCAAATGCATTAGTCATTCTATTAAAGTAGTGTTTTAAGTTCCATGTATTTGTTTACAATGCAAGTCTATGTACTTCTGCATTATCAATCATAAACATTGCATCTTGATAAGTAACTGCTGTCACTGAACCAGAGCAAGAAACATAGAGATCAGTTTGAACAATGACTGATGTCCCTGCCCAAACCATGACACCAGCACAATAGTAGCTGTGTCTTTCACTGATATTGTGAGCTTCAAGTCAAATTCCTGGGATTTTCCAGAACTGTATGCATCAAAAATCATTTATACAGAATTGGGACTCAATGGTGAATTGCAGTGGTATGCAATGGGGGATGTGACCCAGAGCCCTCAGTATCAGAGATTTTCTCTGAAACGTGGTCAATGTCACCCAAACTAAAAGTCTTCTTGAATATAAATGACTTTCATACAGTCACCAGCAGTTTGTCAGGACATTGCTATAACTCATGATGTTGCAATGCTTGAATGAAGTTGAACTTCTCAGATAATGCCAAGCTTGAAAACACATAACAGTTCTTGTGGGCTGCTGTAACCTTAGGACAGATCTCCGTGACACTGTAAGTTCCTTCTGAAAGCAATTCCACAAGCAGCTGATGACTGAACAATCGACATATAAAGTTTAGTCAATCTCTTATGGTCATTCAGAAAACTAGATCCTTTTTACTACAGACAAGCAAGTTTTCACTCAAATGCAGTCAATGACTCCTTTTCAGAAAATTGGATCAAAGCAATGAGCAACAAAGAACGTAACAAAAGAAACAGCAACTGTTGAAATGAGCCTGTTTTAATATTTATCACATTTTACAGCCCAATATGCAAGTATTTTATTGCAAAACTGATTCGCATTTTACTGTAATGTACATATGAAAATTTTGTTGCTCCAACCTTTCTTCTCCCTGAGTAATGCTAATTTTACTGTTTGTTTATTTTTGAGACAATGGGTATGCTCAGAAGAAATTGCATACAAATTAAATAGATTCAAAAGAATCTGAAACACATATAGTGAAAGGTAATTCAAATATGTACTAAGATTAAAAATTATCAAGTTGGACTTGATATAACAAAACCCAATCTAATTCTGAATGTATTAGAGAAAGGTAAATATAATATATATATATATAATCAGAACCTTATGTTGAATAACAATTAAAGTTCCAAAATACTTATTTTACACAATGTTACAAAGTCAAAATATGTATATTATTCAAATATTAACTTTTGTCAAAAATTAAACCTAAAAATTTTGCTATGTCTACAATATGAAAAAAGTTTTTAAAAAACCTCAGAAAGAGAAGTAATGATCAAGATTAAGTTTCTTATGCCAACAGACATGTATGGATGTAGTTCATTTTCACTTGGCTTATTTTATATTTTTGTAAAAAATTTGTTTAAATTATTTTTCATTTCTTTTTCCACACAAGTCATCAATAAAAATAAAACCTTTTACAAGTGAAAGTGTAGTTGTGAAATAATGTTAATGATGAATAAATTGATGCTAAAGATATATATATATATATATATATCTAGTAAAACTCAAAGATAATTTTTTTTAAAAATACCAAGCCAATTTCTATTTTAAACATCAGATTTCTGAAAATTCCATATAAATATATGTTGTTTCTCATGAAGAAAGCAATAAACAATTTACTCAAAATGCCATTTATCTCTGCAAAATGACTCATTACTCCAATTTTCCAATTACTATCTCTTAAATACTTTGCTATAAAATCCTTCAATTTTTCAACAAAAGACAAATAAAGAAAATAAAAAGGCAAAACAAGTTTAAAAATAGGCCTTACTAGTAATACATAGATAAATCTCAAATAAGCTTATGACAAATGATATATTGGCAACTGATAAGTAAGAATTTGCAAAAAAAGATAAAAGGCAATGAATCACAAATACCAAGAAAAAATAATTTATCACAGTATATTAATTCACTATTAAAAAAATTTCCATTAATACATGCTTTAACAAGAATGTTGTCACATCTAACTCAATAAGAAAATGACTGCATACTGGAGCTCAGCTGTGCTTTAAATACCCTTTTTTTTTATTTACACAACAAATTCCAAAAAAGATAATTAGTGTATGAATTAAAAAAGTGAAAGTCAATTGTTCAATTCTGAATAACAGTACAGTAGAATCTGTTTTTGTGCAGTCCTTTCTTATGCGATTTTATTTTTGTATGACTTTTTGTGTGCGGTGTATGAATTTCAATGATTTTGGCACCGCTGTAATGTTTTCTATCAATGTACATATATACACTTCAAGATGCTCTGTTCATTAGTTATAAACATTCTCTTGACAATGCATGTTCCATTGCTTTCTCGCAACGCACTTGATTGAAGTTTTCAATGACAGTGACATCATCAATAATTTGATAGATTATGAAGATGGATATGAAGAGCTGGAGATTCTTTGAGAATGGATACAATACATGCTGGGATTCAGGTTTCCGACAAATTGGAAAAGTATTTTCTTAAAATAGATATCAATTCTGAAAGTAGTTTGGAATTCCAAAAAGAGCTTCGATCATGCATATCTGTTTATCGTGACGCTCACAAGAAACTGACCAACCGATCGTCGTCCCCAAAACTTATTTCTTACTTTATGGTGCCAAAAAATAAATCAATTGAAATTGTATTCTCAAGAAATGAAAGCGATTTTGAACTAATTCATCACAAGAAGATGCATGCTCTGAATTACGATGAGTAGCAGTGAATTAAGTATGAGCATTTTGAATATTTCTCCATGTATACTGTGATAAATGAGCTGTCATGTTTATCAGTGTTTGGGGGTTAGAAGAAAGATCAGCCATAGTCAATACAATTCTAATTTATAGATCTTTCACTTAATTAAACAACCCAGGTTAGGAAATGCACACTTCTAAGTATAGAAGCAATTACACAGCAGAAAGAATACTTAATATTTAATTATTATTCAATTAACTTACTCTTGGAATGCTTTGGTTATCTATGGTCTAAATTACCGTAATTTCGTTCTCAGTTGTTCAACCTCCGGTTGGTATTATTCTATTCTAGCTTCATTGACTAAATTGTCAATTAACATTCTTGGATTATTCAGCAATTAATCGTCGAGTAACTCTCAGCTACTTTTCACTAACCCCTAACTTCGCGTACCTAAATATTAATGCTTAAATATAACCCTTCATTTAAATAAACCATGTCGTCTTCTTTGGGAGAAAGTTTTCAACAGAACAACATTTAAAAGAAAGCAATTTACCCCAAGAGGATTAGTGAAGGCTCATCACAATACAATGAGAAATTAAATGTTTTAAAAATGTTTCCATGTGTAATTTAATTATTTATTTTATTTGGAAGTACTTTCTCAAAAATTTCTTAAGTAATTCAACATATTTTTTAAGCGAGACTTTTTTTATGCAGTCCTTTTTGACCACATAAAGAAGGTTTTGTAGTATGTCGACAAAATTGTTTGTTATATGTAAGTATTTATGAAATTTTCAAATATTTTTTTTGTGTGATTTCTTTTATGCAATCCTTATCTTTCACACAAAAACAGGTTTAACTATATTTGGTATATGAATTTCAAAAAAGGATGAGAGCCCCAGCAGCTTTATTATGTAATAATTTACTTTTAAAATATCAATTTAATATATTCTAAACTATTAATATTAGAACATGCAATGAACATTAAAATACAGCATCCTGTTTTCTATAAAAATATGGATTTCCAACAGGAAATGAATGGTTTTTCATAATTCAAGGTATTTCATACTATTGATAGCTTTCAATGTTTTAAAAATTAAAGAGTAAAATGACAAATCAGCCAACACACAAATATTCCAAGATATGTCGAAAAAATTTACGAATACAATTTTAATTAAATTATTCGAGACACTTTAATGTTTATTGATGACTAGTTCTTTTAAAAATGGAACAAGAATGAGAAAGTGATTTATTTAGTAAACTGCAATAACATGGTTTGTTCATTTAGAGCCATCTGCATATTTATGAACAAAACCAATGTTGGAATTTATTATATAAAATCTTTTAACATACTTTCCACACAGAATTAGGTTTTACAAAAATTTTAAAAGAGGTTAGAACTCAAAAATATCAATAAATAATGCTAATGATAAAGAGATAAACATTTAAGTTCTCTTAAAAACTTAAATGCCAAAAATCTCGAAACTATTAGTTTCTTGCATAGTTGTAAGTCATATAACATGCATAAAATTTTAAAAAGTAAAAGTCAAAATATAATCGAACAAACATATATGCATGCAATAAATAACTTTTACTTCAAAAGTTCTCATTCATTTTTTCAAACAAAGAAGTTATGAACTTCGCCAAAATAGTTTTGATAGTACATAAATAATTATATTTACAACCAATATGAACCCACATAAATCAACTATTTTTTTGTGTATTGTAGTTGAAAATAATTGCAGCTGTAAAGTATAGATCAAGGGTGGTTATCAACTCAATCTTGAAAGTAATTTGTGTTGACCATTTGTGATGTGTAAATTACAAAATAAAAAGAGTGCATGATAAAATGTACTAACAGTGATGCCAAAGAAGCAATTTGAAATTTTTACAAGTCTTTTAACTGTAATTTATCTGAAATTAACTTTATAATTGGGATGTATATGCATTTTCAGAAGTATAATAACTTAGATATATGCTCTCCCTATCTATACCTACCATATGAAATCGACCTTATTTACACAAAAGTTGGCCACCATGATAAATATTAAATGTGTCCTTGAATCTTATATGGTCATTTTGCAAATGTGTTATAGGACAACATCTTTATGTATATAGATCACTCATATAAGTCTATGCAAAAACTCAAATTTATTCTAATAGACTAGTATAATTGATGTATAATTAGATTCATATAGGTCAATATAATTAAATATTTGTATATTATAAAAGATATTTCAATAAAATACTAATAATATCAAATAGTACCTAATATAGACCTGTGTAATTGAAAACACACATTTAAGATTCTATGTTATTCATTAGTCAGGGACTAAATAGTTAATATGCTACAGTCCATATGGACCCCATAAAGGATGCACAACTACGATGTCTTGAGCAAGTCTATTTTGTTTCATTATCATACTGTAAAAAGCAAGAATACAACTGCTTTAACAAGAATATCATTCGAAACATATTAATATTTTAAAAATATCTATCAAGCAAAGAATGATGGTGCAGTTTACCATTTTGATGGTTGACTTAAAGTGGGTGGATCCTGCTTCTGAATTTTCAAAAGAACTCTCATAGGTGTCATTTCATGGTTTGGAGGATCCATTTCGGCCAGCTCAATGAGAGTTATACCCAAACTCCAAATGTCAGCCTTATAGTCATAAGGATTATCTCTAAATGTTTCACAGAGAACAACTTCAGGTGCCATCCTGGAGAGAAAAGGTATCAAATTAATTTTAGTATTATCTCTCTGAGGATATTCAAGAGATTACATGAATAATCATCCATTTACCCAGAATATGAAAATAAAATTTCAACTTACTATATACTTAGTTTTAATATTCAAGATAATTTAAATAGCATTATGGTACAAACAAATTGACAACCCAATCAATAGAAGCTAAATCTAGTGAACACTTAAGCATTATTTAAATTACATTTAAAAATATGACAAATGTACAAATTCAATAAGGTGGTTTATCTACTCTCAAAAAGTATCAATTTATTCATTTTTGATATTGTTACTAATATTAATAAAAATCAAAGGAATATCTTCTTTCTTTGCAGAAATTAAATACTTATTCAATATTAATTACAAAACACACATAAAATGTTTTACCCAGAAGAAAAGTTAAAAAAATTATATATTTTTTAAAAATGAGAGAAAATAATTATTTACAAACAACTGGCATTTGCATATTATACCATCAATCAATTTCACCAAATCTGAAGACATCACCAAATGCTATCATATTGTTTCAAAATTTACGTGAAAAATATTCCTTTGCAAGATCTGCTTCTATATTATTCCATCAACAAATTTATTAAGGATTTAGAGGAATTAAATAGTGTAATTAGAAAAAAAAAGCAAATATTGAAATAAGCCAAAGATCTAATAAATTTGTTATTGAGGCAGCCAAAATGCCTTAATTGTATTCTTAATTGTCATGAAAATCAAGTCTTTATACTGAAGCCACATAAATATATATATATATATCTTCAGTTTTACAATGTTTTTTACATTGCTTTTCTTTTGGGTACTTAAGTATTAGATCATAATTTCTAGATGGGGGAACTCCGCCACATTCTCTTTTATAGAAAACCTATCATAAATTTTAATCACTTTTCACAACAAAATAAAGGAATAATATTGCAAATTATTTTTGAGTATGCATAAGTGAGTGAAAGTTTTATTAAGATCAAATTACAAAGTTACATGAGAATTATTAGTAACGGACCTCATAATTTTGTACTATGGTCAAGTGACGAGGATGACATCTGAGCCGGATCTCCTAATTGCCGTACCACATGTACAGGAGGACTATTGAGCCTTGACAGGTTTAACGAGCAGCGGCCCCTCTACATAGCGGGTCTTTAGCGGCATAAGGCTTGAATTCATGATGTGCCAGCCATGAGTCTGAACTTGACCACTAGGCTATCGCGGCCACTTTGAGCATGTGTGATCAAGATTGAATTTGAACTAACACAGAAACTGTTTTTCTACTATTGGCTGTATATTGCAACCTTTTAGAATGTTTTTTGATTTGACAATATTGATTGATGATATAATACACAAGTATCAAACTATTTTATATTATTACAATTTAAGTAAGCAAAAATTACTAAAGAAAAAAAAAACCTTCTTGGTCTAAATAGACAATATCTAAAGCTAAATATACAGATATTTAACACCTACAAATTAAACACATAGAAAAAATTATACACAATTATCTGTTTATAATCTTTCAAGACAATATCTTATTGTTTAACAATATATTTTATTTCCATAAAGAAAAAAAACAAGATAATTTTTTAATACATTTTACTTTGATATAAATTGAAATAACATCTACAGGTAAAGCACAAAATACAGGAAAAACCCGTGAAAGAAGGTAATTTTTTTTTATTAGCCTTAATCTGACATGTGACTGAACAATAAAAGTCCTCTACAAAGTACAAGGGAATTCAAAACAATTCCTTCCAAAAAACCAACTCAGTGAGTGAGTGAATATTAACATTGCACTGTTCAGCTACACAAGGGCTTTTGGCGACGGACCACGTAATTTTGAACCATGGTCAAGTGACTTAGACGACACCTGAGCTGGCACCCCCCTCTCCTAACTACCACACCAGTGGGAGGACGTTTAAGCTTTTGGCAGATTTAACGTGCATCGCTCCCCAACACGGTGGGTCTTTAGTGGTACTGGGCTCGAACTCATGACAAGGCCAGCCATGATCCAATACCTTAACCACTTGGCTACCGCGGTCACAAGAGCCAGCTCATGTAACGAGTATAAGAAAAAAACTAAGCAAAGATTTTTGTTCTCTAAAAAACTCCACAAAGGCTCAATGATGTTGAGATCTAGGGAATAAATGATATCCTGAAAGATATTTAACTTCACACACACACACATCCTCATCTAATCATGAATGAACAAAACCAGCCAAGTGAACATAATCATTGTTCTCCTGAAATACATAGCATTCCCTAAGAAAACGAATCTGAAGCATATTATGGAAATGAGTAGCAAGGAAAAAAACACTTAGCTATGATCTTCCTTCTCTTCACAAATAACCTAAAGCCATGCCAAAATATCGCATCCTACATCATCACATCCCACTTTCTCCTCCATACTTCATGGTATGAACCAAAATCAACACAAAATGCTTAGGCTAGCATTTCCACGCAATTATCTTCTTTAAAAACAAAAAATCATAGATCTTACAAACAAAACTTTTTAGCGTTTTTAACAATATTCACTTATCTTTTGAATACTAATAAAAGTATTAACCATATATTCTAAATGATATTGTCATTTAATTCAAATTTGTAACAATAAACTACATATTTAACAAATTACCTAAATAAAACTTGTTCCTTTTATATAAATAAAATGAGTCTCCTATGTAAAAGAATAAAAAAAAGGAACATTTTTAACTGAAAAATTTTAAAAATACATTACAATAGTTACATAACTCTTTTTTGTCAAATCACATTCATTTAATTTTTTCAGTAAAATGATAAAGCCATCTTTACATCTTTTTAGCAAGGTTTTATATTTATAATGTTTTTCTAGTACATAAAAATAAAACTGTCTTTAAAAAATAACCTTTAAATTATTTGGGATACCCTCAACATACGTAGCTTAACTTCTTATATAATAACTGCTTAAAGAAATGAAAAATAACCTACCAATAAGGTGTTCCAATAAATGAATCTCTCCTTTGAAGAGTATGCTTGTTTTTAGCAGACACCCCAAAGTCAGCTGAAAAGAAATTGAAGAATGTAAATATTCAAATAAATTATAAATCATGTTTTCAATGAGCAAAACATCAGATTATCACCATCATTTTAAGTTTCTTTATATTGATACATATGTAAAATTTCACAAAAATTTCAGTGAAAGTAAATGCATATAAATACAGCAAAAAAAAAAAGTGTTTAAAATGTATCAAACTTCAGCTATATTTTCAATATTCTAATCTACACATGTCTTATTATTTCTAAATAAATCATATAATTGTTTAAACATGAAAAAAAAAAGTCACTTTATTTTTTTTGTGTGGAATTCTTTTTTAATTATTCCACAAATTATTTTTCATGTACAAAAATCAAAGTTAAATGACAGCCATACAAAGAAAGAATTAGAGAAAAGGAAAATAAGAATCACAACAAACAAAAAAATCTTTAATTACTGATTATTACCTAACTTAACACCTCCATCCATTGTCAGGAGGATATTTCCAGCCTTGATATCACGATGAATAATTTTGTTTTCATGTAAAAATTGGAGACCCTCACAAACTTCATGGCATAAATATCGAATTTGGGACTCGGTCAAAGGCTTTTCCAAATCTACCATGATAGTGTCCATGGCTCCTCCTTCGCAAAATTCTATTAAAATCTGAAAAATTAAGATCATAATATTAAATTAAAGAATAAATACATTATATTAAAGAAAATTAAAGGCACAAAGTAGCTAATTACAATTAAGACTTTTTAACGCAAAAATAAAAATGATATTTTAGTTATGTTAAAACATAGAAAAGACCTTTTAGAATAAACGAATTACAATTTTTTATTCAATAAATAACATTATTTTGTACTTAAGTATTATAGCATTGACCAATTTTGCCAAATCAAAAGATGTTGCCATGGGCTGTCTATTATTATAGTGTTCGAGCACATCTGAGAACAGTTTTCCCACAACTAGCTGCATATATCGCCTTTTTAATTTTTAGACATTTTTTTATATACTTTGATAAGCACAAAATATTCAAATTATTTAGTTGGACATATAATCAATGCTTTCAAATAATAAAATAAATTATATACTTTAGAAATAAAACAAGAATAATTTTTAAAAAATAATTATTAATATTACCATTTATTATAATAGGTATTAAAAGTGTAAAAAGATTCGTCTAATTTCAACATAAAAACAACCCAGCAAACTTAGTCAAAACACTGAACAATGCTTAATTTATTTACTACAATAATAAAAGTATTATAATTAAATAACAAGAGCTAATTAAATCTAAATACCAAAAGATTATAATTATAAAACTTTAAAAAGCGAAGCCCTGCATATAATAAACAAACAATTCCACAGTAGACTCCAAGCTAAGTTTTTTTTTTTATCCTGAATGAATATAAAATGAAAACAACAAAAATGCAAATCTAAATAGTATTTTCAACTATTATAAGCAATATTCACAATTGCACATTTCATTATTATTTCTTGAAGTTATATGTGATGTATTTATAAGTTATACTAAAAATTTAGAACAAAAATTGTATCTAAACATAATTTTAACAATAACTACAAGAAAATATAAAGATAATATATATATATATATATTAAAAAAATGTTTCTTTGAAATTTCAACATTTGACAGAATAACTTTAGCAATACAACATGATACCCCTTCAATATTTATAAGTCAAATAACTATCATTAAAATAAATATAAAATGGGAGATATTACTACTAAACAAATAAAAAGAATATGATTATATTGATTACAAAAGTAAAATGGAAAATTTATAAATATTGGTACTTGTGTATTAACGTCACCACATCCAGATTTATGCCACGTAAATTGCATCGTCAACAGCAGCAGCAAAAGCGGCCCGGGCCGCCAGAAAAAAAGGTTCTTGTGTGTTTTAGTTAAAGAAAAAAAATTAGAGTTGGTGGAAAATGACACAATTCCCAAGGTGCAAATTTGGTCACAGTGATGTTAATAAATATGTACTTAAACATTTTAATATAAATTATGAAAATAACAAAAAAGCTAAAACACTGAAATAAAATACATAACATATCTATATCCTATCTGAATAAACAAATTTAATGATCTCTAAACTTTTTGCTAATATTACTTGATACTATGAATCATTTATTACAGATTATTTATCTAAGAAACATTTAGAATAGATGTGATAATGTTCCACACTGCCGAGGTTTTGGGATTGCCAAAAGAAAATCTGAAACTTATCCGAAACAACATTTGGATTGTGGCAAAGTTGTCAGGAAAATATGTACGTCTTAGGAGAAATTCATAGGGGTAAAAAAAATGCCAATTGGAAACATTTGTTTCAAACATTTAACAATATTATATTTGTAACAAACATTTAACAACAGAACATCAACTTACCCATAACTTTCCTTCAAAAAAGAAAGCTTCCAAAAGTTCAACAATATTTTTATGCTTACATTCTGACAATATATCAATTTCAACCGTAAAATCATCTAAATCATCTTCTCCTTTTAATTCGCAGATTTTAGCAGCAGCCAATTTTCCATTCTCTTTATTTCGAGCCTATATAAAAGTAGAATATTGTAATGTTTTGGAAACTTAAGAAACGAAAACAATATACTTAATGATTATAAAAAAATTACATTATGAAAATGAGAAATACCTTATATACTTTTCCAAATGCTCCATCACCAAGATCACCGATAATTTCCCAAAAATCTTCAGGGTTTTCATTAAACCTTATATTGTGGTATACCCTCCTTCTTTTTGATTCTGAAGCGAGACCCCCCGCAATGTGAAAAATTTTCTTAAAATTGCTAAAAAATGACATTTCAGGCTACATTCAGGACAGAACCCAGAAAAAATATACAACTATCTCACATGGCTATAAAGCTCTTTATCAGGACAATCATACATATCAACAGTAAGTCACAATGTCAAAAATATATAGAACTTCCATTAATACGTAGGTTTAAATCATCAAACATACGATTTAAAATTTTGTACATTCAATCGATTAATCCCTGTCATCATCACAGTCAGCACTTTTCAATAAGTTACATTTAACCTTGAAATAAAGATTTTAATTAATTTCAGTAAAATCAGAGACTGCATCCAAACATAAACAATTCTTCAATTCTTAAATGATTATAAATTTGAACTTTAGTTGTAGATGAAAAATAAAGCCGGAAATCAGAAACACAAACTAGTATACAGCGATACGATTTTCCTTATATAAACTGCTGCCCAGACTTTCGCGCACAATATCCACAGTATAGAAAATGTAAGCTCGTTTAAATTAAATTTGCGCCGTGAATTAAATTTACTTTTTCATCTGATTTCCAGGATCAGATGGAATGTCGCCCCGACGTCACTTACACAACTTTCGTGTCACTTTGAAGCTTTACGACCCGAGGGCGAAAAACAAATATTGCCAGGTTATACTACTTACAAGAACACTGTCACATAATCAATGATATATAGAATTCATAGAAAAAACATCATTTTTAATTCAAATAATAATTTAAAATTTCAAAACAGCAGAAAGAAGCAAGCTACTTAATCCATATTCCCAAACTTGTTATTAATCCGAAACGACAATCCTAAAGAATCCGATTAAAGAGAAGGCGACCATCAAATTAATATTGCCACTTAAAAAAATATAAAATAAAAGTCAAATGTCAAAAAATAAATTGTTGTGGCTCTGGTAATGCAAATGAAAGCAAGGAAATCTATTATTTTTGCAAACAAAATAATTATATTTTGATAAAAATATAAAACATAAAAAGTAAAATAAAAAAACTGAATAAAATTATAATTTTAAAAATCTTAAGTTTTAATCCAGAACAGTTGACAGTTAAGTTTCTTTTTTTAAATTGCTTACTACCCGCAAAGTATATTTACATTTGCCACACTTCAGCGTGTGTTTGGTATTGTTTTCGGAATGCTACTAAATTCTAATTTGTATTTTCTAATTATTTGATACTTTTAAATTGAGAAAATTAGCCAATTAAAGATTTTCTAGAAAAGTGTAAATGGTTTCAATATGAAGTATTGATGCTCTTAATTTCCTGTAATTATATATTTAACTCATGATGGATGTGACTGCTTTATTCAAAGCTTGTGTCAAAACATTAAGAACAAGAAATAAAGCGTTAGGTATAGAAGACAAAGATAAAGACAAATTTATTTTTCCTAAAGGAAATAAGGTGAAATCAGATTTTGCAATTAAAGCTAAGGAAGTCGTAAGTAGTGCATTTGAGATATTGAAAGTCATATGTTTTGGTTTCGATTTTCACTATTGTTATTTATATTCAAATCTCCAATGATAAAGAATGTACGAAAACGTATCCCCTTCTATCTATTTAAATTTCAATCAAGCCACTAATGGATGTTAAGTTATGTAATATGTAGGAAGAATGAAATACATTTATTTAATGGGCTATGATTAGGTTCACAAAATAAAGTTATACGACCATGGAAATTCATCTAGATATTCTATAGTTTCACTCTCTGTTTTCTAACAAAACTGTTTTCATTTTAACTTACCATTTTTATGTTTGTATTGCATTTAGTATTCTCCTAAATGAAATGTCATTAGTCATTTTGTATGATATTAAACTGTTGATTCCATACTAATACTGTTATCAATTATTCTTTCTTTCCTGCATAGTAACTAAGTGTTTTTTTTTAATTTCTTCTGCAGCATGCAAAACAAATTTTATGAAATATATTTTAATGTACACTTTCATTTGCAACAGTTTTCATTAATATGGTATAACTCTGAAATAATTAATTATCCCCCCCCCCCTCTTTTTTTTATCTTGCTTTTTATGCATTAATAAAACTTACATTTTTTTATTACATAGTTCTTGTTGGGTAAAATCCTAGGAGAGCCCACACCCTTGGCGACAAACCGAAAAACGCCAAGCCAGAATGAGTTGGCGCCAAGCGAAACCGACATTGGCGGCAAGTGAGTATAGCGGGATAAGGGGATGTGTGATGAAAATATATGTAGACAATACAGAAATTAAACATTTAAGATAATAAATATAAAAACAGCACTTATCTTTTCCCAGTGGAGAGTACAGAGTAACAACAGATTTTAAAAAAGCCTTGAAGGTCTCATCACTAAGCGAATGATCGTGAGCTCCACCATATATATTCTGTGAGGCATTGGTCGAACATACCTTCAGCGTGGCTGGTACGATTTCGAAGGAAGCGTTTTATTGCTGACCATTACATTTCGGACATTCATAACTCGAAGCAATCAATCCTTCCTTCATACATCATTCAATCTTTTTTTTCACCTTTCATATTTAACAAAGTAAAATATTCTAAGGTATATTCCTTCACACACGCAGCCATACTTCCAGCCCTCTGTCCAACAACAAAATGAAGTTTGACATGCCCGCAGACAAAATACGAAAATTCCAGAAATAGTTAGGTTTACCATATCTAGTGTATCAAAGTAGGGTTACTAAGATTGCGCAATTATCGCCAAGCAAAATAATTGGCGCCAAGAGTGTGGGCTCTCCTAGGACCGAACCTTTTTACCTTTTTAAATGTTACAAAATTTGGACACATATAGAAGTTTAATCAGTTATATATAAATACATAATTATGTGTATGTTTAAAAGTAAATAAAATATTTAATTTTCTCTTTTTTTTTTCTCAATTCAATATTAATAAAGATATATTGATAACTAGACATTTTTTAAGTTAACTTTGTAAACAGTTAGGGTTTATAACATTATGACCATACATTGATTTACAAAATTTAAAACAACTGTCGTTTTATTTCTATTTAAAAATTTCTCTGGTTATTGTTCATTCTTCATTCCTTTTCAAAAAACTATTAATTTCAATTAACAATTAAGTATTGCAAAATTTCATGTCAAACATGGTTTTCATATATTTATAAAATTTTATGTAATCAACATTTATGATTATTTTTAACATTGCAATAATTGACTTCTGTTATTTTTTAGGTAGGAACAATCACAAAGATGAAAGATTTCTTATTAGAACATCGCAAGGATTACATTACTATGAAGTAAGAAACTGATTCCATATATTCGTTAATAGCAGTCATAGAGAAAAATTAAAATTCATGTAAATTTTTATAAGCCTAAAGTATGTTTCATAAAATATTATTTTTTCTTTAAAGAAATTTTTTTTCGTGCTAATTTGATATCGAGGGTAGTAGCGTCAAGCTGTTGTTTATGTTTGCCAAGATGGGCAATAATATTACAAATGGTTACCGTAATATTTTTATCGTCTGTCGATGTGGTTGCCATGGGGATAACGTATATTAGAAATAACTTTAATTCGTTTTTTCTCGCTGTAACCCTTTACTTTCAGACGATATTAATAAAAATTTCTTATTTCTGTTAAAATTTAAACATTTTCAGTGTAATTTTTCTATTGCTTGCGTCTTCTGTTTAATTCTCTATTTTCGAATATGGCTGTTTCTAAAATGAGTGAGTACTAAAATATTTATTTCTTAAAAGAATAAGTGTTGTGCTTTTAATTATCGCTATAAATCGTTTATTTTCATTTTAAAAATGTGTTTTTTTTACGTTCTTTGTTCGATGAAATTCGTTGAAGGAACTTACAGTGCAAGTTTTTCATATTGCAAGCTTTCACTACTATGTAATTGATATTCTAAATTACTTTTAACATACATTATGTAATTATTTTATTCATAATGAAAAAAAATGCAATTATTACTATGGGAAATAATCCTATAATATTCGTTATTTATAATTGTTTCTTTTAGCATTTATTTATAAATATTATCACATATTTTGTTATTTATTTATAATTAATATTGTTATTTATTTATAGTTATTTAATTATAATTATTATCTTATTTATTTATAACTATTTCTGTTTATTTATAACTATTCTTATGTTGTTTATTTATAGTTATGTATTACAAGTTCTCTTATGCATTATTTTTATTTTTTTACAATTCGACGATTATTCTTTTTAATAATTACTATATGATTATTATTTCTAATAACCGTTATAAAAAATTGTACTATATGAATATTATATATAATTACGATAAAATAATATTTTCAGATTATTATATGCTGCTTATAATACTATTATTACTACATATTACTTTTTATTAGATAATATTATTATTCATTATTTATTGATTGATCTAGTTTACTATCAATCTCTTCCTATATCCTTTATTTTAAATATATTTCAATGTATTTCAAAACAATTCTTTTAAATTATTGTTTACCTTTAAATTACAGCTAGGATGCCATATTGGATTTCAATCCAGCAACAAGAAACGCTGCTTGGCGTGATCCTCATCACGCCAAGCAGCACTTGGCGCAATTACCCCCGTTATCAAATTAGTTCCTTTTTTTCAAGGAAGAGCAACTTTTTTAGTAGTAATAAAAGAATATTTTGGAATCTATAATATGTAGCTGTATCATTAGTAATTTTTCAGATGTATACAAATCTCTTTTTTTCTATTTATATATTTAAACAATTACACTTAAAACATATTTTAAAATACATTATTTAATCTCCTAAATTATGTATTTAATAATTGTGTGTGCATTATATAATAAGAATGCTGGCTAAGTGTCATACTTGATTAGGCACTGGCCTTGTATGCCGAAGTCTGGGTTCGACTACAGCCCAAATCGATGGATTTTTCTTGATGCAAAAAATGGACAGTGTCCATGTTGTATGATTGTGCGACATGTTAAAGATCCCTAGAGTGCCTATTTGACTTTGGTGCTCTTGGCAAAATCAAATTCCTGGTAACATTTTGCCTCTTCAGAGTTCAGGTGCCTCCCTCTGGGAAGGAAACTGGATGTTAAGAGTACACTGTGGCAATTGGTAGCCACCTATATGGTGCCATAATAAAATGTGATACCATTTTGTTTAGAATGTACTTGATCTGCTATGGTAATTACATATCAGCAGTCCCATTCAAAAGAAGATATATATACTGATACAAAATATATTTAATGAATACAAAATGTAAAATTCTGTATTCATTTCCTGGAATGATATTCAATTAAATTATACATTCTTTTATAACCATGATGATTATTCAAAACAGTTCTGAAATTCTTAAGTATTTTTTTGTTTATTTTATTGTTAATTTTCTCATAATGGTATTTCAGTCATATTTTGCATGGTATCCCTACAATGACAGATAGTGAACGTGATAAAATTGACAGTGATGCTCAAGCTTTTATGCAAATGTGTGTTGAAGTTATCAAAACGTTAAGGCAAGAAGGTTTGTATCTAATACTTTGTTGTGTAATTTTTTTTAAAAAAATGCAATCTAAAATTTTAATTAAGTTATATTTTCTTGTTAATTATTGAGCTTTAATTATTTTGCAGTTAAAGATTTCCTCAATATTTAAAATGAATAAATAGAACATGAATGAAAATAAGTAAAATTCAATTAAAATATATTATGTATATGTTATATTTATCTCAGTTTAATTAATTAAAACTAGTATTATATTCCCTAGTTCATACAATTTCTGATTAATATTTTATGGTATTGTCAATTGAAATACTATAGTAATTAAATATGAATACTATTATAATATATTACTATATACTGTATGTTATTTTTTTATATTTCAGTAAAAAAAACAATTTCTGCACAATTGAAAGAACATCAAGAGGCAATTATAACATTGATTGACCAATATTTAAAAGGTTGGTATATTACATTTAATAAATATAACTATTGGTAATGTATATAACTATTACCACTTGATTATTATTAAACTTTAATTGAGATATAAGATTGATGCAAAGATGATATTCATTTCATATCTACTGCAGCTTTTATGTCTAAAAAAAGTATTTGTTTCACATAATTAAGAAACATTACTTTTAGGGTTATTAAACTTTTAGGGCAATGGAGACTATTCTGGTATACAGTCTCTCTTATTTGTGTCCAAATTCTGTTCTAACTAACAAATTGTAAATCAAATTTTTGTGTTTTTAACATTTTTTATTTAAACATGTCAGAAATAACCATAAACATTGTCTACATACACGATGGTAAAAGTTCATAACATGTTCTCTATAGAACATATTGCATCAGTTTTAAAAACTTTTTGACCTTGTCGTTGAAGTTATCTTTCTTCATTTACTATTTTTATTTATTTTGGTTGTTAGTCGAGGAAAAGATTATACTTTTTACTCGTAATTGGCTGTTTAATAAAAAACTGTATATAATATAATTTGATTAATATTTTTGTGCGAGGTTAATGGAACTATAAAAAAAATTTCAAAAGATATATTTTGTTCTAAAAAAATAAAAAAAGGATTATCAGTACATTATAGTAAATTTGATTATATAATCTGCCAAAGGCCAATATTCAACCCAATATCTAAAAAAGTGAATGAAAAAATTATATAAATTTTTTTGTACTTATTAGAAATCAACCAAAGTTGAGTTGTACAAAAAGTTGTTAGTTTTCCTTTTGTTAAATTTGGCTCATTTTACCTTCCCAAGTAATACATTCTTTTCATATGTATTAGTTCTACCTGTAAAAATTCAAATGAAGTTCATTTAAGTTATTGTTACTGTAATGGGTATCTATGGAGAGAATATGGTTGTTTAGAATGTCTGATTGTTCTTGCAGGGCATTTCTGTCCCTGCAGTATAGTTTAATATTCTTTTAATTCTTGAAGAAATAAGAGAATTGTAATTATTTTTCTATTACAAAAAAGCTTTTTAATGGATTGATCCAAGCTTCCAAATTGTATGTCTTGAACAAATTAAAAATCTCATAGAAAGTTTTAAGGATATTTTTTTTCAAATTTTAGGATATTAAAATTATTGCTATATTTAATTAATGTTTTTATGTCATTTACTTCAAAAAGACTTCTAATGTAGTTTAAACTCATTGACAAGTAAAACATTGAAAAATTTATGAAGTATTTAACACTTAGCATTTTATAGAACTATAAATCTTTGTTAAATTATGCAGCTCAAACCTCTTTGAGTAAACATGTATATATTGATAAGCTAATTATTTCCATCATATTCATAAAAAAAATCCAACAATGAAGGTATTTTTTCTATGAGCAGTCTATACCTGCCCATCATATCTATTAAAATATTTATTGAGTTTATATAAAAAGAAATCTAAGTATGAAAAGAGTTAAGAGATGGAAAGTTAATATTTTGATCTCGGGAAGGAGCAAGTAATCTAACTGACTTTCTGAGTTGGAAAATGTTTTAACTAGCTGAGACTAGTAAGGATGGTTTGCATTCAACCAGAAGTTAGAAACTTCTTGATTAATAAAAATTTTAAGTTATCATGTATGCTTAATTTTTTTTAAAATTTAACCAAGTATTACATTTGTGTGTTATTGCTTATTAAATACAATATTTTATTTACTATACTTTACAATAGAATACTTTATTAAGCAAATATACTCATATATAAACTTTGATTATAACTGTTTGATTTGTAGCAATCCTCTAATACAAACATGTCAAAACTCACAGTTCTCAAAATGAATATCTTTGCAGCCCAGTCAAAACATAGCAGTATAAAGGAAAATTTTTACTTAAAACAGTTTAGCTCATTTTTTTTAAATTTCCAATTATTAATAACGTACCTCAATGGACTGTTACTAGTCATGCTGAATCGATGCACTGTTACCCCACTAATAGTAATGAATGCGTTTAAAGTCAATAAAATACCATTAGTTTCCTACAATCTTACTTTATAAACCTAACACTACACACTCCAATTTTAGATAACAAGAAATTTATAAATTTGTTTTCATTACACTTATTATTTTTGGCTGTTATTCTATGTCAGACAAGTTAACATTCAAGCAAAAAAAATTTTTTTTTAAGTTTCATTTATTTGTGTTATTTTTCTATGTCAAACATTTACATTTGGTGTGACTCTATTAGAACCAAGTCTTCAAAAAACTGAACAAAAAAACTGCTCTTGAGCAACTGTATTACCAAGAGAAGTATTTTTACTATGACAGAGAAAAGATAAAATAATCAGGGAGATGTCTACTAATGCTATTAGTGTTTCCAAAGTTGTGAAACAAAAAGTATCATTATGAACAGTATAAACATGATATGAATCATAAACAAAGGTAAATTAAGAAACTAAAAACCACCACTGTAATTACATGTAGAGCAGCCTGCATAATTGGCCCATTGAAGGTAAATAAGTTCTACCCTCTTCTCTAGTAGTACACAGAAATCCAGTCTGTTTATCTCATAAGTTACAGAGTTGTTGTTTCTAATGCCACCTGTCTGATGGTGTCAGATTGAGGTCCACAAAATTCATCGTGGTAAGGGGCTAGTAGTTCATGCCTGTTAGCTGCAATTTGGAGCACCATGCAAGTGACTGTACGATTTGGCTCAGTTCCACCCCAATTTTGAGGGAGAACACCCTAAGGGTGGTCAGGGTCTCCCTCCTTTCTTCTTCTTCCACCAGCCTCACGAAAGGACATGCAGCTCAATGGCTATTTAGAGTACCCCCATGCCACAAAGGCACTATACATTTACAAACATCCGGGATTCGAACCCAGGCCCAACAGCACAGCAAACAGTGTCACTAACCATTATATTGCATGGGCGGCAAAAGGTACAAAGTACCTACATGAAACTTTGCATCATGGAGGTATTAAAAAAATTAATTAAATTCTTTCTTCATGAATTAAATGGTGAAAAATATAATTTTATTTTTATTTTATTTTATTTTATTTATTATTTTTTTTTTTTTGTCCTACAAAAGGTCCTCATATATCATCTTTTGACCTCATTAATCCTAAAGAAGTTAAATTTTTAAAATTTGATAATCTGTAATAAGAAATGATGTAATGCATGATTCTGAAGCAAAGATCATAATTTGAAATATTTTCTCAAATCTTCATGAAAAGATTGTAATGCACAAAATTCATGACAGTCACATGATAAATGTGCTCATGTGTTTTTCACTGAATTCAAAGCTGACATTAGACATGTAATTTCAAACTCCTAAAAAACAATTTCAAAATCGTTAGTGAAGATAAGATACCAAAATATTTGGATTCTTCAAAAAAAATTTGCAAAATGAAAAAAAAATATTTGATATTATATAACTATTTTTGAATCATGTTTTTTCTGTTTCCTAATGTGTTCTAATTGTTTACTAATGTGTTATGCTGTGTGTTATTGAGATCTGTCAGAAGCAAAAGTTTGCAACAAGTAGTGAAGTCCTTGAACTAATTAGCTAAAAATGCCTGATTACATTTATCATGCAGTTATGATGTCTTATGAATTTAACCCTCTGTCACACTCAATGGAACCATTACTGTGTATGATGGTTTACTAAATCTTGTTTTGGATAATTATATCTAAAAGTATTAGAAAATAAAACAGATAAAGTTTTTTTTTCTTTTGCCTGATTGAGTATATTAAAATTTCAATCTTATTCAGTAATTGTTACAAGATATGTATTTCATGAATAGCTTTGTGGAAACTAAATGAATAAACATGGGAAAGTTCAGCTTATTTTGTAAATTATTTCTATTCTTTAATACCAGTTTTTAAAATTATTGACATTTTATTGAAAAAATCAAGTATCATAACAAAAAACTGTCTTGAAAAATTATTAGTAATTAAAAAGTTGAATAAAAAAATGTTTACAGAAAATTGTGAAATGTGTTGATCTTGTTTAAGTAAAGTTTGTATGAAATTAAATATTCTGTTGAATTTTGAATTACAAAACTGTGCATTTTTTTAGTCGATGTTATATTTAAACTTATTTTATTCTTTTAAATAACATATGAACATTATTTGTTATTTTTAGTTGAAAACTGTTAAATTTGATTATTAGTTTTCCTTTCTATTCATCATAAAATATATTGAAACAGTTTAAAAAATTTCACTAGTTATGTAGTATTACAGATTTTTATAAAAACTCCTCTAAAATACTATAATACATCTAAATAAATTTAATGTATAATAAGTAGGAAATACTGATGGTGTTGTATAAACAATTTGTTGTATTTGAAATCTACAAAGAAATTTTATATGTATATATTATTTACCATGTGTTTAATGTGTCATTTTTTGGCAAAATTATATTTAAGATCATATGTATTTATGTATGTGTATAATGATATATTCGTGACGTCCTGTATTTGGTTGATTTGTATATTTAACATTATATCTTTTTATTAATTTACTTAAATATTCCATGTATGCGCTGTAAAATTCAATTTATTTTTTATTCATTTAAAAAAACTTACAAAACTTATTTTACTTTAAATACATAAATTGTAAACTAACTGAAATTATTTGTATTTTTATATATCAAAGGAAATAAAATAATAGGTTAATTTCTTTTCTTCACTTAAGATTATATATGTGCATGCTTGTGTGGAATTTTTAAGAAAAAAAAATGTTTGGGCAATGTAGTGATAGTTTTATTAGATAGTTATAGGTAATAGTTTTTATTACTTTAAATATGTTATCTTATTCATTTGAATTTTTTTTAAAATTACTTTTTAAATTATAACTTGTATATCTCGACATTCAAGTACTCATATTTTTTCTTTTTCCCACCCATTCTTAAATTGTTAATTAATAAGCAAAGTTCTGATGTTTCTTAAAAGCTATATTACTATATTTTATTTTATTATAGCTGTATGCAAGATTTATAGTGGACAAAAAGCAATCAGAGTGAAACAAGCTGTTGATAGACAAAAAATGTAGGTGTACTTTAAAATTTTCTTTGAAAAAATATTTAGGTTAAATTGATAATTAATACCTAATATTTGTTCAAAATTAACTAGATATCTTGGAAAAAATTTTAAGTTACAAGAGCAAAATGGTATATGTATGAGTAACATCATTTGTCCTTTATATGTATACATTTGAACAACTTTTTTTAATATTCATTATCACATATTTGTTTGATAATTAAAATTAACATAACTTCAGTTTTGAGATCTTTCTAAAATGTTGAAAAAGAAAATTATTTGAAATGTCAGATTTTTGATCATCAAAAATTATTTTTCACATATTAAATTAGATACTTATAAGAATTTTTAGGAAAAGGTAGAGCCTGTATCCAAATACATGTATTTTTTCTTATAGTGAGTGAAAATAAGTATTTAACCAACTGTGTTCCAAATTTTAAGATTCAATTGGATGGATTTTGTTAGCCATCAAACTTTATTTTTCTCCTAGATATTCTTCTGACTTACCTAATATTGCTTAAAAAATTTGTGTATTTGTTTTACTTGACAAAAAGTTTACAATGAAGTAAATAGTGCATTTAAAGTATATTCAGTTGCCTTTACAAAAATCTTTTGATATAAGCCACTAAATAGTAAGAATTTCAATTTTAATTTTATCAAAAGTTATTAAAATTTTTATTAATTCATTTCTTGTATTATTTATATCCTAGTTCTTCATTTGCAATTTTTATTATTATGTAAATGGTTTTCAAAAGGGAAAACTCACATTAAAGTTTGTTACATGTGTGACATTTAGTTTATATTTTCAAGTTATATAGAAATATGCTATAAATTTAAAGAAAAATTTGTAATGATAAAATTAATATTTTGTCCAATTTTTTTTAAAGAAAAAAATTATTTTTCCTTTTATTTTATAATAATTGTAAACATCCAATCAATTTTAATTGAATTATTTAGCGTAATTTCAACAGCAATGTATTAGGTAACAATTATTTCATGTATATCAAGAATTCTCTCTTTTTTTTTTGTATTTAAAATTCAAATCAACCTGTAAAGCCTAAAAACTTTTCCTATTAATATTTTTCTTGCATGTATTACAAAATTGAGGTTTTATCCCAATTTATTTGATTTTTTTTTAAAATCATTTGTATTTTTATGGTTTTAAAATATGACAATCCAAAACTGAAAGCATAAGCATTTGAAATAAAATAAATAATAAACCATATAAACTCATGGTAATCAATATTTTTCTATTTTATTAATTTTTGCTATTATTTTTGGACATTTTGTTATTGATGCACATTTAATTTTAATAACAAGTAATATAAAAAAAATCAAAAGAAATTTATTATAAAGCACTGTATTTTTAAAGCAGCAAATTATTTAAGTTTAAATTATTTTTTGATACTAAGGGAGGGAAAGAGTGATTGGTTAAAAAAACAAGTTTTCAATAAAAGAAAATCCAGTAAAGTCATTCAAGGGGGTTTAAAGAGGATCTCCAGAATTTTTTTT